>APFE030238528.1:4304-17399 GCA_000404065.3 Pinus taeda
TAGAAAGGCTTTCGATATGGTTCCTAGATACAACCTTTGGAATAGATTAGAAGAGCTAAAGGTTCCTCTCGAGTTGAGAGCTGCTGCTATAAGGTTATATGAGAATGTAATTGCCAAGCTAAAGAGCAATGAGGGGTAGTCGAAAGATATTAAGTGTAACATCGAAGTTAAACAAGGTTGCCCCCTCTCCCCTACCCTATTTGGCATTTACATCGATAAGGTCGAAGGCTATTTAGAGGAAGCAGGATGTGATGGCACGATCTTAGCTGGGATAGTCGTCATCCTTCTTCTCTATGCTGATGATATTGTTCTTTTGGCAAGGTACCCGTCTGATCTTGATAAGCAACTCATGCTTCTTGAGGATTTCTACTCTACCATGGGTATGATGATTAACACTGACAAAACAAAAGTTATGATTATCAAATCTAAGAAGGATACTTACACTAATTTTATGTATGACAATAATAACTTGGAGGAAGTGTATTCTTACAAGTACCTAGGAATTGATATTCATCACAAGCTCAACTGGAACCACATATCACTGAGAAAAGGATTAATGGGGGATGGAAAGCTTATTTTGGTCTTGAAAATAATTGTAAAACAACAAACCTCGTAATGTGGGATAGAAAGAAGTTCCTCTTTGAAACTTTAGTCACTCTTGTTATCTTATATGGCTGTGAGGTCTGGGGTTGCAGCATCTCCAGAGAATCATGGAGAAAGATTGAGAAAATCCAAAAGTGTTTTATAACTTATAACCTGAAAATTAAAAGTAACACACCCTATCCTATTCTCCTTATAGAAGCAAGTATTTTCGCTATTGAGAGCCTAGCTATGATTAGGTTTCTGTTGTACAAGCACAAACTCAATAACATAGATGATCATAGACTTCCTAAGCTAGCTTTAAATTCCAGCCAAAACCATCTAAGGCTCAATCGACGGTGGCATAAAGACACAAGGGCCTGGTTAAACTATTGGGAGATCAACGAGAATGATGCATTGCAAAACATAAATAACATTAAAGATATTGTTACTTCTAAGTTCAAAGAAAAAATGTGATGTGAGAAAGATTTAGCGGCTAAAAGAAAATTAAGTTATTATAAGAAGGTCATCAACCCCACCCTAGAATATCAAAAGTATCTCTCTATTTTAACTAGCTCAAAGAAGAAAATTAATATAGCAAAGATTAGAACGAATTCTCATGAGGTCCATAGTGAAACAGGTCGTTGTGCAGTTCCTAAAACGCCATGGATGGAAAGGATCTGCCATATATGTGAGAATAGGAACATCGAGGATGAAAACCACTTCCTCTTAGAGTTCCCCTCGTACAACCACAATAGATCTCAGTTTCACAATCTTTGTTACAATACTGACCTTCCTAGCCTTTTATAATGTCAAAATTATAGTGAGCTTGGGAAGCTTCTCTCCAAGATTTTTGAGCATAGGAATAAAATCTTAAATCAAAATAAATAATTTGTTTCTTTAGGTCCGATATACCAATGTTTGGTCTCAGTGGATGTTAACCATCATAATCATCATCATCATATACTAGATTTTCATCAAAAGTCCTTAGATACTTCTGATTGTAACTCCTCAAAAGCTACACAGAATTCTTGCTGACTATTTTTTTTCCCATTTGTTTATGGATAGAATGTTGTAGACGTTTTCAACTTCATGTCCATCCTCTCCCACATTATAGTCCAAAATGCACTAACAAAATTTGTGTCACCTTCTAAAATGATGCTCCATGGTATCCCAAAGTGCATCTAGACCTGTCCAACGAATAAGCTCATTAATTATTTCTTGTTGATGGTATTTTTAAAGGGTATTAGAAGACACAAATTGTTAAATATGTCAACTACCTTAAACAAGCAGGCATGTCCCTTCCTGGTTGTTGGTAAACCTCCCTCAAATTCCATGGAAATATTTTCCCAAGGAGGAGTTGGTAAAGGAAAGGAATTATATAAGGTAGGTTTCCTAGTAATATGCTTGTTGGTACAAGAAATCCTCTTATGAACCTCGCTACCTATTCTTGCATTATGGGCCAATACATATACCTTATCAAGTTAGCCATTTTCCCCCCTACAAAAAAATGCCCTACAACCTTGGAGGTGTGATCTTCTCTAATCAGCTACAATCACTCAACTTTAGGCACATATAACTTATCTAACCTGTCAAGTAATCCATTTTGGATATGGTAGCTAGTTGTGCTATCACCATCGTGCACATGAATATGGATTTGCAACTACTGAAACATCTCCTCGAAGTCCTTATCCTATGTGTATGCCGCTTCGTATGCATCATGGGTGGAAGGCTCCACATCTCCACATGGATAAGAGTTCCTAAAGTTATGATATTTGATGTGGGTGGTCTTGAAAACCTGTTGAACAACTTGTTTATGCTTCCCTTCTTGTACACTATCACTAAATGAAAATATTATAGAAACCCCATCCACTTGTAATGTTGGTTTGTTATAGCTTACTATAGGCCTGTAGTTACTATAGTGGTTGGTGATCTATATGGATTATTGTCTCTTTTCTCATCATATAGTGTTTCCACTTCTTCACATCTTACACCAGGGCATAGAGATCCTTCTAGAAGGTTAGGTAGTTAAGAACTTCCCCATGAAATAATTCAAAATTATAGCACATTAGCCTTCCTCCCTACATCAAGACCACTCCCATAGCATACCCACTTGCATCTGTCTCCACTTCAAATGATTGTTGCAATTTTAATAACGCCAAAAATGGTGCTTGACTGATATTCTTCTTTAACTCATTTATGTCCCTCTACTAACCCTTTCCCAATAGAAACTCTTCTCACTCATTGTTATGGCATTGAGTGGTGTTGCTACTGCTACAAATGAGGTTATGAATTTCCTTAGGTATTGTGCTACTCCAATGGAATTCCTAACCTCATAAACATTAGTTGGCACTGACTACTTCATGATGGCCTCCAACTTGGAATGATCTATCTTCAGATCTCCGCCACCTATCACATACCCCAGATACACCAAGTATTGTTCTGCAAACTCACACTTCTTCATATTTCCTAGTAGATAGTGCTTATTTAATATCTCTAGCACCTGCATCAAATGTGAGATGTGCTCCTCTCATGTAGAATTGTATACTAGTATATAATCCACATAGACAATAACAAATGAATCCATAAAAGGGAATAATATATCACTCATTAATCTGACAAACATAGTTGGTGCATTACATAAGCCAAACATCATTAATAACCACTTGTACAAACCTTACCTAGTTTTAAAGGTAGTTTTATAGGTATATTCTTATCTAAATCAAACTTGGTCAGGTCAAAAATTTAAGTCCATCTTAGTGAAGTATATGGATTGCTACAATTGATTTGGTAATCATATATCATGGGTAAGGGATACATGTTCTTCATCATAATTTTGTTTAATGCCATGTAATCGATACACATACACCAAGTCCCATCCTTCTTTGGCATAATGATGATGGGTGACCCACACAGTGAGGCACTTGGAAAAATTACACCCTATTCCAGCATTTGTTACAATTTCTTCTTCGCCTCACTTGCGTCTATAATGTGCAATTTGTACAACCCAATGTTTGGCAATAGGGATTTTAGAAATGGTTATATCTCATGCTCCACTTCCCTCTTAGGGGGTATTCATTTAAGTTCCTAGAAACACACCCCTTTATTCCTATAACAACTCTTCAAATTGTTATTTCTATTCCTTAGTACACCCCTCTAGGGATGAATTTTCTCTCACTCTCTTCTAGGAACTGATTTTCTCTTAAAAATAGTAAAACATATTTCTTGCTAGAACTGATAAGTTTCTTGGCTTGAATGGCACTTTCCAGAGAAATTTTGGACTTAACATTGTGCGTGTTGATGGTGAAGTATTTTAATCCTTGATGAGGTGGTACTACTTGGCTCTCTATGTGAACATTGCATCATGTATGTACATATAGGGATTTCCAAACACCACTTCACATAAATGAATGGGAACTACATCTAGTTTTACTTCATCAAGAAAATAAAAATTGATAGCAAATATGATTTTTCTCTGTTTGGTTACCTTTATTTCCACATCCTTATTCACCCATCTCAATGCATATGTGTTTGGATTATCATGAACTTCCAATCCCAATTTGTTGAACAAGTCTACTTCAATGAGATTTTCTTGTGATCCTAAGTCAAACATAGCATCAATATTTTTTATTCTTGGCATGTACCTTTATATGGAAGAGTCTAGTATTTTTTTTCTCTTCTTGTAACTTGTTGAAGGCTACTTAGAGTGACAACCTTCTGAAATTATGTATAGATGATATTGACATCCACGTTAGAGTTTATTTCCCCTTGATTACTCAAATCTATGGGCATAATATTTTTCTTCTTAGCCTTTATTTTTATTCATTGGGTTGAGATTTGGATGCAAATTTCAACACTTCTCCTTTGTATGCCCATTGATGTTATCATGGTTGTAGTTGTTACTAGGACATTTTCATTAGTGCGTTGTGGATGTTATTTTTTCTTCCTTCCCCCTTTAAACTTATTCTTCCCCTCCTTGGAAGCTTCCTGGTTCTCTTTTTTATTCAACCCACTTGATTTCCCTTTCTTCTAGCCTATGTTTCCTAGGTACTATGCATGTACACAAGCTTCATCCATAGATATAGGCTTGAACAACATCATTTTCTTATGTAGATGGCTATGTAGAACCCCCTAGATACTTGAGGAGTACATCTAGTTTCTTTCTGGAGACTCTTAACATTATGGCCATCTTTTTAAATTCCATGGTGTACTCATATACACTCTTCACCTATCTCTTCCTGAAGTAATTCCATTGGATACACTTGTCCTCTACATATCTGATAAGGTAAAATTGTGGCTTTATGAGGGTTTTGAAATCCTCCTATTTAGTCACTTTAGGATCTCCCTACAACCTTAAGCTAACTTCTAATTGTGTCCCTAAATTGGATAGATTTCCCTATTACATGGGAATTTGATAACATCCCTTCTAACTACACAGATTCTTTCTATATTGTGATTAAAATTTCTAAAAATTAAATTGTTTATGGAAAACAACTTCCCTTGGTAAATAAATTAGGAAACCAACTCCTTTATTAAATGAGTTTTGACCCAAAGAGGTCAATAATAATATTGGCTTGTAGATTCTTCGGCATCAAACTCCTAGGGAAGAAAAGAACTACTCATCATTTTTTCAATACTTGTTCCATACTTGGTAATATCTATTATTGTCATCCATATAAAATATTTTGTTATTTTTTGTGTCCATTTAACTATATACTTAATATACTCTTTACATCTTGTTTTCTTGACTACTTTCTGATGCAATAATGCTTCAACTTCTTTCTGAGTTATTTTTTGAAGTTGCTTCTTCCACTTGCTAGTTTGATCTTCATCACTTACAAGAGAATATGTTCCAATATTTTATGGCTCCTTGAATGGGTACATGTCTACTACATTGAAAATTGGTGATATTCCAATGTCCTTATAAAGTTCCAATTCATAAGCATGGGAAGAAGATTTCATAAAAAAAAATTACATGGACCAATTTTCTTAAGCTTAAGTTTGTCGTATGTCCCTACAAGAAACCTCTCTTTTCTCAAGTATGTCATTACCAAGTCACCAAATTCAAATTTCAATCATTACTTGACTATGTATTGTAACTCTAGCATGCTCTATGCACTCTCAAGCTCCTCATTTACCAAATTTATTAGTTCATACACTCCCCTGGGGTGCATTACATGCAATATTTGGAATGGAATCATCCATGTACTTATTTTAGGTGAGTCATTGTAAGAAAAATCAACTTTAGAAAGTAATGATTCCATTGTTTGGGATGTTCATTCACCAAACTCCTCAAAAGGTTTACTAAACTTCTATTCACCACTTTTGTTTGTCCATCTATTTGTGGGCGGTATGTTGAACTAAAGTTCAAATTAGCACCTAGTTTCTTCCACAAGGTTTTCCAAAAGTGGCCTACAAATCTTATATCCTATATGATATAATGCTTCTAGGAAGCCTATGCAATCTTACAATTTCTTGAAAAAATAGATTTGCATTATTAGTTGCATCAATATTTCTTGTACAAGCAATAATATGCGACAACTTAGAAAATATATCCACAACAACAAAAATAAAATCATTACCTCTTTGTATTTGAGGTAATCCCGAAATAAAATCCATGCTAACAGAATCCCGAGGCTTGCTAGGGATTGGTAGTGGTTGGTAGAATCCTGCATTTTGGATACTCCCTTTTTCCTACTAACATACTTTGCATATTTCTACAAGCCATTTTAATTCATATTGCATACCTGGCCAAAAATAAAAAATAATTTAATACAACAAAGGTTTTATAAACTCCAAAATGTCTTGATAATCCTCCATTGTGCTTCTTTATTAAGTTGTCCCTCATGGAACATCTAGGTACGCAAAGATTATTGTCCTTCAACAGCAAGCCTTATTTAATCATATAGATCATATAGATTTACCATTGAGTTGTATTCATGCTAATTGGGTTTTCATAGGTTGCATATACTTCTTTGAAATATGCATCACACTAGTACATTTCGTTGCGTTCGTTAAATCCCAAGACACTTAATTGAAGCTCTTGTGGTATTGATTTAATTCTGATCAAAGCATTAGCTACTTTATTTGATAACCCAAGAGTATGTTTAACCAAAACGTAAAGTTATGCATAAATTTTACCCATTTGGCATGTCTTTGATTCAACTGTAGTTGGTTTCTTATGAACTACATAGCATGATTATTGGTGAATAAAATAAACTCTTTGAGCATGAGGTAATGCCTCCACTTTTTCAAAGCTTGAACAATAGCATAAAATTCTTTGTAATAAGATGAATATTTTTTATTTTCTTCATTTAAATTTTCACTGAAGTAAGCAGTTAACTTTCCTTCTTGACTCAAAACAACTCCAATGGCAACTCCACTTGCATCTATTTCAATATGAAAAGATTTACAAAAATTTGGTAGGGCTAAAACTAGATGCTCAATGATATTTTGCTTCAAAATTTTAAAATTTCTATGAGTTGCCACAGTCCATCTAAAAGGTTGTTTACTTCCCTTAATAGTGTCTATAATGGGAGCACAAATATTGTTAAAGTTCTTAATAAATTTTTTGTAGAAGGTTTCAAGACCATGGAAGCTTCTTACCTCAAACATATTCCTTGGAACAATCCAATTAATAATTTCCTTCACTTTTTCTTCATCCATCTTCAACCCATCTACAGAAATTACAAAGCCTAAATACATTAATTATTTCTTCATGAAACTACATTTCTTTAGATTTATCAATAATTTATCCTACTACAAGGTGCTCAAAACTAACCTATGATGCATTAAGTGTTTTTCCTTTGTATGATTACACACTAAAATATCATCTAGATACACAATAACAAAATTTCTAGTGAACTCCTTCAAAATTTCATTCATTATCCTCATAAAAGTACTAGGGACATTAGTGATACCAAAAGGAATCACTAACCATTTGTATAATCCATTATTTGTTTTGAAGGTTGTCTTTCATTCACCTCCTTCTCTAATTTTTATCTAGTGGTATCCACTTTTCAAACCAATTTTAGAGAAGTATTTAGCACCACTCAAATAATAATTAAGTCATCAATATGAGGAGTGGAAATATGTACCTAATTGTGATCTTCTTGATGTCCCTTGAATCAATTCACATCCTCCATCGACCATTCTTCTTCAAACTGAGAAATGTTGGTACATCATAGGGACTCAAAATTTATTTGATAAGACCCTTGCTCAATATCTCCTTAACTTGCATTTTTACTTCCTCATTTTCTAGTGGATTCATCCTATATGTTGCTTTGCTTGGAAGACTTTATCCTAGGATTAATTCTATGTAATGAATGATACTTATAACAAGAGACGAACTATATGTTAACTCATCAACCATTATATCCGAAAACTCATCCAACATACTTCTAATTTCTTCAAGTAAATCATCAAGACTTGTGATTTGAAGGATTACCTCAAGCCTCTCAATCAGAGAAAAATGTACCTCATTTTTCTTAACCTCTTACAACAGTTATTTCCCACTCATCAATAATACACTTGGACCAGCTTCATCTTTGGCTCCTTCACCTTGAAAGGGTGGCAAGGTATGTTTCTGGCAATCTTTTTCAAGATTATATGTGTTTCTTATACCATCATAGATATATTTCCTATCATATTGTCATGGAATTCCCAAAAAAACATGGAAAACATCCACTCAAATCACATGACATATAATCTCATCTTTATGTCTCCCGATCTAAAATCCTACTTTGCATTATTCATTAACTATATTTTTATGGCCATTTTGCAACCACGATAACTGGTAAGATTTAGGGTGTGTTTTATTTTTCAAATCTATATTTTCTACCATTTCAATGGAAAGTAAATTATATGTGTTACCACTATCAATTACAACTTTACAACACTTATCTTTAGATTTGCACATAGTCATAAACAAACTCTTCCTCTAAGATGGTTATTTAACGTCCTTATCTAACTTGATCAACACTCTTTTCATCAATAGAGACTCCCTTGCTTCAAGAACTTCTTTAATTGTATTTTGGTTTACATTCTCCTCCCTTGCTTCTATGACATGGGCACATTTTTGGTTTTCTAGTGCAGCTTTCAGGACATTCTCAAAACATCTATAGCATTTAGGTTGATAGTCTCTACCTCGACCACTACCTCTAGAAAATTATCTCTTCCCTCATGAATCACCTCCTTTTGGTGATTGGTTGTTATAACTTCCTCCTTATCTAGAAGATTGAACTTTCCCTCTTCCACTCTATTGTCATTTCCCCCTTGCAAGAATTCTTCCTCTACCTATTTGAATCTTCTTCCTTGTAATCTTATTTTTTGCCTTTAGGGAAACATGGTATGCATATTCAACTATTATTAAGGACAAGATGCCAATTTCATCTTGGATCTCATATTTTGTTGAAAATAGCAACAAGAAATGTTAAAAATAGCATCTAGAAATTCTAATTTAATTTGTCCTTGAATTAAATTGGGAATTAAATTGTAATTATAATTCTCATAGAAATTTGTAACAATTAACTAAGTTAAGTTGACTTAGTTGGCTTCGTGAATTTGAGTGGAGAATCTATCTAGAGTCATGTAGAGTAATCCCTAGATTATAGGGGCCTAGGTTGAGTTCTTATTGAGTTGTAATTATTTAATTCGGTTTAAATGAGTTAAATTCACTTTAAATAGTTCTGATTGTTGGAGGACATAGTGAGTTGTCAAGTGAATTAAATAGGATTTAATTAAAATGCAGTGATTAATAAAATAATTGATAATTCACTCAAAATAACTCATGCATGTTAGTTCAGAGAAAGACCCACTTGAGATTAGATTTCAAGGACAATGTACTATCAGTTGTATAATTTTATGAGGTGTACAGATGGTGCATGTAATCAATAGAAGGCCTATGATGGATTGCGCAATTGTGGTGAAGGAATTTCCCAATTAAATATGGGTTAATTCTCTCAAGAATTACGTAAGTAGGGGTTTGGCAGGCAGTAGAATTAGCTAAGTGTTGGCTTCAACTGGTTTGTTAAGCAGAGAGATAGATTGTAATTATGCAAGAATTGTTCGGGTTGAACAAGCATTGTATTTTCTTCTTGGATCTTCTGGTTAATGCAATATAGATAGTTGGATTTTTGAGTAGTTGCTTTCCCCAGAAAAATATTGTGTTATGTGCGATTGAAATTCTTCCTTTGCTTCTTACTGTTTTCATCAATCAATTTTGGTTTCCGCTGATGAGTAGAGTAGATTATTATCTTGTGTTTTAGCATATCACATGAGTTGTTGAATCTACTAGTAAAAATATACATATTTTAGACGATTAATATATATGGCCAACTTTTTAGCATCTCCCTCAGTATGACCAAATCTAATGCTCAATTTGTAAAACTACTTGGTGTATTCTTCAATTGACATGGAATTTTTTGTAAGATACTATAATTGTTTAAAAATATTTAGCTGATAATATTTAGGTAGGAAATTATCTTTAAATTTTCCACCATCCTATCCCAACTTTTGCTTTTTACTTGCCTTTTCTTCTTCTGTCTACTTACACTTCATCCCACCACAAAGTTGCATGGCCTTTTAGTTTGGTCACTATATACTTTAGTCTTTTATCTTCATCAGCATCCTCATAATCAAAATATTTATCTAAAGCATTGATCAAGTCCATTATCTCATAAACATTCAGGTTACCTTCATAGAACGGTACCTCCTTTTTTTTTAGAAGTCATCTTAGCCATCATTCTCAAAATTTTCTCTTTTGTTGATTCTATTACTTCTTCCTCTATTTCGTTGATGTTTCTTATGTTAGCTCCTCTCTTTTGTGCAGTCTTTGTGGCTTCCAATCTTCCCTAAAGGCGTCTTATATTTGTTTGCAAGGTAGGATTTTCCATATGCCTCCCTCGAGCTACTCATTGTTGATCTACCATTTTTTCTTTCCTTTGATACCTATATGATGTCACTCAATCTCACTTGTCCCAAAATCTTCATAGTTCTTGGGTGCTAAGTGCAATGGTTATATGATCAACATTGTTACCAAGGGCCAAAATCAAAGGTTGATAGAGACGAAATCCTTTCATGTTAGCTTTTTTACCCTATTAAGCGTCGAGTTGTTGGAGGTAGGATTGAATTTGGGTAGTAAAACCTTTTCTAGTTGATCCATTAAACATCGGGTGGTCCCATAAACTAACAGGCCCGATAAATGGGTTATTCCATGACAATTGCATCCCCTATGTACCACCATTGATCTAACAAGAAAGTGAAGGTTGTGAAGGACCGACAAGCATTGGGTGGTCCTATTAGTTAATGGATCTGGTAGATGTTGTGTATGGAGCATGATTTTTCAGAGGTCTTTGTTTCAGTCGGATGTATATCCCAGGAAGTTTTGTACACCCCTCCACGTGGGGGGGTGCGGGGGGACTTGTCCCCCCCGCGGGGGTCTGGGGGGCCGATCCCCCCTGGCTGGGGGTCGTCGGGGGCCAGCGGTTCCCCGGCGGGGGCTCGGGGCAGTGCCCCGAAGCTAAAAACAGATTTTTAAATTTACCTTGTAAAAGTATAAGTAATTTCTAGTCAATCTGGGCCATTCATTAGGCGGATGATCTGACGGTAGAACTATGTTTAGTTTAGGGGTTTTTTGCCCTAGAAGGCAACCCCTCTCTTTGTATGAGGGCATTGTATTTGAGGCTGTGAGATAGATGTGTATTATGTGTGAGCGAGAAACAAAGAGGTGAGACTGTGAGAGAAGACAAAGGATATTACAGCGGATTTGATGTAGGTTGTGTCTCTTCATTTTGCTGTGTTGACACATAATCCTCAGTGATTGGGGAACTGAATGTGAACAGTCATCGAGAAGATGAACTGAACAATCACATTCATGTATATATTAGATAGCTAGCTAAATGAATAAACGCATTAGTTTTTCTGGAGTTACTCCTGGCCTGACATGGTATCAGAGCACAGGTCCCAGGTTCTATTTTTAACCTTGTAACTCCTACCTGCCTTCTGCTCCTCTGTCCCTCACCTGAAGGAAACCCTGCCTGAAAGAAACATTGCCGCTGTTGTCTGGTGTTAAACGCTAAGGTCTCATTTGAAAACGGTTAGTTTCCTCCGCGCGCCCCAGTACAGGGGTATCACTGTTTTAATTATTATCGTATCACTGTTCTTTATTTTCTCAAATACCGCCACCTGTTTTCAGGTATCGTTGGGATCGAAACCGTGACCTGCGACCTGCGTTGTGGTTTTGAATTGAATACACCAGTTGTCCTAGCCTGACATCGGTTGGAAGAGTCTGTAGCAGCCTCTGACAAGTGGTCAGCTATTAATTGAAGCCCCTTTGATTGACGCATCTGTAGCCAAATTGTATTCAATTTTTTTTTCATTTTGGGAGTTCCAAGCTTTACCTGTCCAGTGACCTACCACGTAGCGCGTGATTTTGGCATTGAAAGGCAGTTGTGAAGTAGTATCTTTGTTGTAGAAAACGGAATCGTGCTCCTTTCCCTCCCTGGCTACCATATTTTCTGCCATCTTCACCTTTGCTCTCAATACCTCCACGTCTGCTCTGATGTACAGATCCATGCAAGCTAAATTAGACTTTCATCAACAGATTTGCTAGATTCTGCTTTGTTGCGACCTGAGAGGTTAGACCGTCTACTCTTTTGTGACTTCCCTTCTGCGCGTGAATGGCTTGAGATCCTTGACGTTCTTTCCAGAAAGCTTCCATTGGCAAGTCATGTTGATCTAGGTTCCATAGCCTCTATTACAGAAGGTTTCAGTCGTGCTGATCTCCAAGATCTGAACAAGCTGTCCGAGATATATTCTCTAAAGCATCTGCAGCGGCTCCATGCATTTTATTTTTTGATGATTTTGACTCTATTTCTCCAAAAAGGGGACATGACAACACTGGTGTAACAGATCGGGTTGTCAATCAGCTATTGACTGAACTTGATGGTGTTGAAGCACTGAAACGGAGTCATGACGTTGAGCAAATCAATAGCCCAACGCATTTGGACTGCCATGGGTTGTGCGAGGTGTCCGTGGCATTTCTGGTAACATCCAACCATGGGAGTTACTATTAATACTTTTGTTCTTTCACATTTGATAGCAGATTGAAGCCAGGGTTTTATTGTTTTTTGGGAAAACTTTAACCCCTCTTCTACCGTATTATTCGATTTATACATTGAAGATACATTTTTTTTGCCTTCCTTTCTAGCAGCAATATATATATTACAGTGGCAGCAAGCGCTCAAACATTTTTTGCGGTGATATATATATATGATGATATATGTATGATAAATAATGGAGTAGCATAATTTTGAATGATTTTTTTCTCCATATCAAAATCATTTTTTAAAGCAGTGAAAGTTTTTTAAGAGAAAATTTTTTTCGCCATCAGAAGCATTAATATATCAGCAAAAGTTTTTTTATATCAGCAGAAGTAACCTTTTATAGAATGCATTCAATCATCTCTATGATAGGAATAGTTCTCACTGGCAAGGAGAACTATCCTGACTGGTCTCG
>APFE030238532.1:0-10212 GCA_000404065.3 Pinus taeda
TGAAATTTTAAAATGAAGTAAAAGTTTAATTGTAGATCATTCAACAAAAATTTATAAAGGCTCAACCAAGCCATAGTGCTTGATCAAGACTCTGTTAACTACATATATGGCTCGATCAAGGGTTTACAAAAACCTTGGTCGAGCTATTTAAATTTGAAATTTAGGCACTCGATCAAGCCTCTAATGTCCTAAAATCAGGGATTTTGGCACCCCTTTTGGAAGATTTCCTCCAACTCCACTCCTTAGGTGTCATAGTTGATCATGTTGGATTCATGAAGGAATTCTTTATCTAATGGAATATGAGTTTGAAATTTTCGAATTCATATGATATTTTTCATCCAATTTCTTTTAAACATAATGCTTGAAATGTTTTTCAATTGTTTTAAAGAGGTTGAATAAAAAAATATATGCAATGAAAAAATTTCAAAAAAATACCACGACATTTATGGGTCCTCTTCAAAGAGTATTTTTGGTTTTTCAATTTATATAAACAGTTGAAAAAACTTACATGAACACATGTGCATGCAAAATGCAATTGAAATATTACTTCACCAACTTTGAAAAAAAAAAAAAAAAAATGTTTTGCATAAAAAAATTATTTTTTTAATATGATAACTTATCTCCCTGTGTGTAGATCATTCCCATATATATATATATATATAATATATTAATATATATATATTATATATATATATATATTATATATATATATATATTATCACATTTTATACTAAGTTATGCTACGTGAATACACACATACCTTTTAAGATGTGTGAAAATTTGCGAGGACAAACATTTCATTTAATGGAAAAATGACATATTATATGACACTAAATATTTTTTGCAAAAAAAATCATTAGGAAAACAACATAATTCTCCACAATTTTCTTTTAACTCCGAATCAAAATTCATTGTCTTTATATGAAAACGAGGGCTTCATTTCAATAAAAGAGGAAAAAATTCAAATTTCATCGCCACATTTGGCCCAAAAGTGTAACTCGTCTTCATGTTTTCACCCAGGAGCACGTTTTTGGGAGAATTAATGGGTAAGTCCTATTTAAGAAGGCTTCACCAAACCTTTGGTCATATCTCTTCCATTTATCTTGGTGTTTTATTCACATCTATGTGCATTTGGAATGTTTGGTGATGGCATCGGAAGTGGACCAATCCTTGGATCCTTAACTAGTGCGATGGAAGAAATTGGCATAGTTACTATTAAAAATGTTTATGGGATGAGTATAAATTATTTACAGATGGCTAGACCTAATGGAGAGAAAAAGAGAAGTGAGGGCTTCTCTAAAAGATGCAAAATTTAAAGGTCTTGAGGCAAAGGTGGAAAGAACATTTTTAAAGTTGGAGGTGGAGCTAATGCCCTATACTACATAGCCTTGTAGCTATGGCCTTTTCTCAGATGCTCAAGAAATTGTATTTGGAAAGATAGAGTCTGATGTCAAGGAGCGACAAGAGCACTCTAGCGATGGTGCATTAGGTGCAAGATAAAACAAAGGGAAAGAAATCATCTCAAATGAAAATGATGAAGCCGGCCTTCAAAAACTATTTAATTATATTAATGTCTATGTACTGCAAGTATATCTTATTTTTGGGTCCATTTTTTAGAATATATGGAAGGGTCCAATGCATAATTGTTGTTCAAAGGGCACGTAGAGGCAAAAAGGCTATGCTCTAGATCTATTGGATTATTGAAGCAGCAGAGGTTGTAGAACCAAGTTTTGTAATATCATATGTAAATATTTCTAGCCATGAAATCCAATATTCATAATGTAAGTATAACTATTTCGTTAAAAAAAAAAAAAAAAAAAAAAGCACTTTGGTTCTATCAAGCGAGGGATCAAGTCTCTAGAGGTGCAAATATTTCCTCAAGTTTTGCACTCAAAAAATATGTTTGCACCTTTAGAGATTTGATACCTGTTGGTGCTTGATAGATACGAAGTTAAGATAGATCTAGGTTGGTTTTAAAAAATAATTTACATATTATATAGCTTTTTGTTGATCAAATAATAATTTTTCATTAAAAAATGCGTTATACATTTGAGAGTTGTGTTGTCATAATTCGATTATCCATAATAGTTATGTTATGAAACCATCTCACAAAAAGATAGAAAACATAGATCAACAACTTAGAAATAAGCCTCTTTGAGGGGGCAATCTCCTTTACATTACACAAATGAACAATTCTTGGATGATATAAATGACAAGACCTCCTTTCTATATATAGGAGTCTAAGGGGCAATAATATAGTCAGAGCCGACATAACAATAATAATGTAAGGGCACAAAAATAATAATAGTGGGCTTCTATGGGAACGATAATAACAATATGGGGACTACATGGGCACAACAATATAATAAAGTGGTTGCACTAATAACAATAAGGGTTTACACTAGTAGTATAGGGACCTAACATGCCCCTCTCCTTCAAAAGTGTTGTCCTCAACACTTGAGTAGTTCTGAATGCTTCTATATACAATTCTCATCCTCCCATGTTGAATCTTCACCGGATAAGTTCTTCCACTTGACGAGATACTCTGAAATTGATCGATTTTGTAGCTGTCGGGTTCTTGTTTCCATGACTGCTTCCAATATGATTTTTCCTTCCTCGTCAAGTTCCAACAATATTTTTTGAACTAGGAGCTTCTTACCTATAACCTTCTTTAAGCATGAAACATGGAAAACTGGGTGTGCTTAGGAAGATGCAGGAAGCTCCAATTGGTATGCCATAGTACCAATATTTTGTAACATCTTGTACAGACCATAATACTTGGGTGATAATTTATTATCCTTCTTAACTTGCTTGAGGTAAATTTGTTTGTATGGTTGTAGTCGTAGAAATATCTAGTCACCTACATCAAAACTTATTTCGTTGTGATGTTGATATGTATGTTGTTTCATTGTATTATGTGCCCAAGTGAGGTTATCCTTTAAGAGTTTGAGAACTTTTTGTTGATGCTCGATGTGATCCTCCACTACTTGAACCTTATAATTTTCTTTTAAAGATGTTTTGATGGATGGTGGATGATATCCATAATTTGCCATAATTGGGGTCATTTTTGATGTAGTATGGAAGGAAGTGTTATACCATCATTCTGCTAGAGGAAACTACTTAACCCATTTTGTGTGTTTATTAGATAGAAAGAAACAAAGATATCCTTCCAAATATCTGTTCATTATCACAGTTTGTCCATTAGATTCAGGATGATAAGATGAGCTAAGAGCTAACTGAGTACCCAAATATTATACCTCTTGTAATCCAAAGAAACAATTGGAGCTTTTTGCATATAATTATTTCTCCTCTAATAGTTTGAGAACCCTGTCAACATGTTGAACATGATCCTTCCAAGACTTGATGTAGATTAGTATATTATCAAAAAATACTAACAAAATTTTTCTAAGTAAGGGTTTGAAAATGGAATTCATCAAACCCTCGAATGTAGAAGGTGCATTGGTAAGGCCAAAAGGCCTGACCAAAAATCCATAATGACTCTCATGAGCTCTAAATGTTGTTTTTGTAATGTATTCAATCTTCATTTTGATTTGATGATATCCTGAATGAAGATCCAACTTGGTGAAGTAAATTGCTCCATGTAATTCATCTAATAATTCATCAATGAAAAGAATTAGAATTTTATCTTTAATAGTAAGCTTGTTGATCTCCCTATAATCTGGACACATGTACCATGATCCATCCTTCTTCTGTACCAATACCAATGGAGCAGAGAAAGAACTTTGACTAAGTTGAATTATACCAACCTCTAGCATTTTTGCAGCCATATGTTCAATTTCACTCTTTTGGCCATATGGACATCTGTAAGGCCTAATGTCTGGGGGAACACTTCCTAGAATCAAATGAATAGCATGATCATGATCATGAATAGGTGGGAAGCCTTTGGGAGTCTCAAATACCTTGGAATGATTGTCCAATTATTTTTGGAGATATGGAGAAATAGATGATTTCAATGTGGGCACCTCTAGTGGACATAATTGTGCAATTTCTCCATGTTGTTCTTTCTTTAGAAGTTTTGTCATCGTGTTAGAGCTAATTATATTTCCTAGTTTCCCTAAGATACCTCTTAATTCAACCTTCTTTCCTTCCTCAAAAAAATTCAAGAAAAGTTCTTGAAAATTAAAAGCTATCGTACACAGAGATTGTAGCCATTGAACTCCTAGTACAACATCTGCACCACCCATTGGAATGGAAATCATTGGACTAGTCAAGACATATTCTCCCATGGATAACTTGATATTATGAAACTTTTCAGAGAAATTTATGTTTCCTCCATTTGCAACCATTACTTGACACTCTGGTGCTGGATATAGGAAGCAATTCAATTCCTTGGCTATCTTACAATGAATAAAATTATGGGTACTACCTGAATCAATCAACATTGTTACCTTTTTCTTCTAGATATTCCATTCTATCTTGAGAGTTTGAGGAGTGGTAATTCTTGTCAATGCATTACAAGATATGGTCATATTCATTTCATATTTCTCTGAGATTGGTTCTTGGTGTATATCCTCTTCTTTTGACGTTTCTTGTTCCTTTTCTTGCTCCTCTTCCCCATCTATGTAAATTAATTTCTTCTCAACAAACTTATGATCTTTAGTGTATTTTCTATCACAATTGTGACAAAGCCCATTTGCTATTTTTTCTTCCAATTGTTGTGGTCTCAACCTTGTAGGTGGTGAAAGTCTAGGAGCAACAACACTTCCATCTTTATAGTTATGAGTGGTAGGCTTGCTTGTCGCCATAAGTTTTCTTTCGATTTTTATTGCCAACCTATATGCCTTCTCTAATGAATCAAGTTCTCAAAGGCGAACCTCATGTTGAATGTTATCCTTTAAAGTCCCTATGAAGATATCGATCATCTACTTCTTTGGAATATCATTTAACCTTATATTCAATTTTTGGAAGTGCTTAATGTGCTTTGCCATTGAACCCTTTTGTTTGAGATTTATCAATTGGCTAAAGAAGATGTTTCTCCGTGTATCCTCATAATGTACTATCATTTCCTCCATGAAAATTGATAAGGTGACAAGTGGTTTAAGGGAACAAATCCCTTCATACCATAAAAATTGATTCCATTCTAAATATAAAGATGTAATACATACCTTTTGTTACAGTTTCACATAATGTAGATCAAAATATTTCTCCATCTATAGTATCCGTGTTATGGGATCCTTGCCATCAAAATTCCTCATATCAATCTTTCGAATATGTTGGGTCCTTAATCCAATGTTATATTCTATGAGATCATGATTAACATTTATTTTTTTCTCATCATGAGTTTCCTCTTCTACCTTTTCGTCATTAGGAGGCCTTTCTTGTAGCAGCTTTGTCCCGCCCTCCTTCAAACTTTCCATGTATTTCTTCAAATATTCCATGAATTTCTTCAAATATTCTTCCCTATCATTGATCTTAGCTTCCGTGGTGCATATAAAACTATTTATCTTAGCTTCAGTCACATTTTTCAAATCCTCCATCCAATTTTTCTTACTAGGTGTTTCTATTTCTTGATTTGAGTCATTCATTTGATTGCTTTTAGAAGCTTGATCTCGAATCTGTTGTATCTGTAAAATTTTGAATCTCTAAGGTCTGAAATTATGATCTGCAGTAGCATTCTGCATCCTCTTTCCAATGCCACCAGTCTGATTGAAATTGGATTCTCCAAGAAAGAGTTATGCACGATCACCCAAGATGACCTGCTTATATATTTTCTCAGTAGAGCGAACTTGTATGAAGTGCCACATCTTAGTGTTTTGACCTTCAGACCTGAAAAAACTACACAAAATAGTAAAGTCTACCCTTTTTCTGTAGCTTCTTATGAAATTTCAATCTGATGCTCATAGAGAAATTTATGATGATTTTACCCCGGTCACTTGTTTGGGATGTAATTAGAGAGCCTCCAGAAACCCTAAATGTCTTGGATTGTATCTCTAAAACTCTAGCTAAAAAAGATCTGAAATTCGAGCACTAGCTTCACCACGATTTTTTTGCAAATGGGTTTTAAGTTCAGATTTTGAACCTTCGTACATAAACAATTATAGTGAAAATTCGATGATGACCTATTTGAGATTCAATTATGGAGCTTGTAAAAACCGTAATTTCCTCAGATCATATCTCTGAACATATAGTAGGACAAGATCTGAAATTCAAATCCGAGGTTCAAAGTGATTTCGTCTCAAATGGATGTTTTTCTTAGCTTCTAAAACTTTGTAGAAAAAACGTTATATCAAAAATTCCACGATGACCTGTTTGGAGCAGCGATACCATAAAATCCAAACCTCTAATACTAAATGTTATGAAACCTACTCACAAAAAGATAGAAAATATAGATCAATGACTTATAAATAAGCCTCTTCAAGGGGGGAAACCTCCTTTACATTAGACAAATGAACAAATCTTTCATGATACAAATGACAAGACCTCCTTTGTATATATAGGAGTCTAATGGGTCATAATATAATGAGAGTCGACATAACAATAATAATGTAAGGGCACAACAATAAAAATAGTGGGCTTCTATGGGGCACAATAGTAACAATATGGGGACTACATGGGCACAACAATATAATAAAGAGGTTGCACTAATAACAATAAGGGTTTACACTAGTAGTATAAGGACCTAACAGGTTATTGTTAATTGTTGATGTTTGAAATCTAAAAAGGCGTCCATCTTCAAGAAAGTAAGTTAAAGGATATAGCTACAACAAAAAATGAATAAATATGAGATGCAATGTCATGGTGGAGAAGAAAGGTAAATTAAGGAACCAAAAGTTAATGATAAAAAAACCTACTTAGTTAATGAGATATATAGAACAATTACAATAGTATTATTGTTAATATTGTATAATATTTTAAGTACCATAGTATAAAATAGTGTTATAACAATATTAGGTATCAATGATATAGAATAATACTATGCAATATAATTGATAAAATAGTAATAGTAATTATAACATAAATTAACCATGGATATTATTGTTATTAATTGAATTGTTATAATATAATAATAACCTAGTAGGATAATTATAATAAAATATTAGTAATTATTAGAGTATCAAATGTAATAGTAATTGTCATTATATTAATTTCTTAGTAGGATACTTATAATATAGATATTATACTAGGGAAAAGTATGATAAAAAGGATAAGGGGATGAATATATATAGATAAAAAAGAGTGAAAAGGAGAGGTAAGAAAAGGAATGCAAAGCAAAGATATTAAGGAAGAAGGGATAGAGTGGAATTCAAAGGAAAGAGATGAAGTATTTTTTCATCTATCAGTTAAATATGCCATCATGCATGGAAAAGGATATTTTGAATACCCAAATTCTTTTCTTTAGTCCCTTTTGCTAAGCCCCTAGTCATGACCCGCACTATCCCATGTGACTAGGGGTTGGAGATAAAACCTTCAATTCCATAATTTTCCAAAAATGTTTACAAGCCTTAAGATTAAATTATGATTGTAGAATACTTCTATAACTTGAAAATATTAAAATGAATTACAAGTTATATTCAAGTCTTATTTACATAAACAAAGAGAATGTTTACTTCAATAAATATATATATTAGGGTGCTCTCCATTTCTCATTCTAAAGAAAGAAGTTTCTAGAACACAATTTGGTGACTTTCATCAATAATTTAAACTATTTAACAAGAAATTTTTATATACATAGTTTCTAAACATATCATAGGAAGGAAGACACAAATTGTTGGCAACTACTGAGCATGAACTACCCATTTATACAAGAATTGTCATACCAAAAAAGAGAAGAAGCTATAAAATGGTATAGAAAGCATTTCTGCTATCAACATGTAACAAATTTAACAGGTTTAATAAGACAAATTATAAATAGAAAAATAGATTTTTATTTACCCATGACACATGTAAATTTTATAATCAAAATAGTAAAATGAATTAATAAAGGTAGAAATATAAATTTACATCAGTACAGTAAATATTATTAACAACAACTAGTTGACTAAGTGATTTCCACCCAACTGTAGGTGGTTCTACTATAGAAGTACATCCCTTGGAAACGTTATGATACCACAATTGTGAAGTAGGAAAAATGTTTATGGATTCATTCTACCAAAAATTTAACCAACATGACTTCCACTGCCAAGTTTTGCAAAGGATAGAGTACCTACACCCTGATACCTACCTCTCACAATACAAGGAATTACTTCTCTAATTCTAAATCCCTTATAAGTTTCTTCACCTTGTGATTTTTTAGAGAAGACATAGAAAAGTATAGTTGTTGCCACAAAACTTCTTTCATATTTTCCTAGTGTTGGTGTCAAATTGTGACAACCTAGTAAAATTTGGACTCCAAGATACATAAGGATCCTCGTTTCGATCCAATCTAAGCATGAAAGGAAAACATCTAAGTCCATCCCATCGGGTGCTGGTGTTGATAGGCCTTCGTGCCTTTTCTTTTCTAATGACATGGTGTTGGCATAACTTGTTGTGCCAAAACCCTCGGGCATCGAGCACTGGTGGACATATGTAACACAGGCACGCTACACTAGAGCACATGGGAAAAGGAACCAATGGAATTGCATGTTGCTAATATTGTGTGGCCGAAGCGCTTGCACATACAATGAATAGAAGCACTCCATGCCTCGAAGTCGTATGATAGATAACTAGGCAAGGGCATGCAAAAGAAGCCATGTGTCAACCCCTCAAGTTTCTCGCATACCTACATAAAATTCAAATGCCACAGTCCTGACCATGTGATATACCACCACAAGTCCCCTTCACATCGATGGAAAAATCACCCTGTTGCATCATGCCAAGTCACCCGCTATGTCACTGCACTGTATACCTAGTCAGCCTCCATGTGTTGGCACCATATGCCCAACTAGCCACCCATGCCACCTGCCACATAACCACAGTCATCCACCATGAAACAAATCCTCCCACATTGTAAATCTCCATATATTGGGCCCCACATCCCATCCACATCATCCTAACATCATTGATTCCCAGAATCAAAAGAACATGTAAAAAATTGGACGGTGTTGGAAGCCCTCATTTGATGGATATAGAGATCCCACACTACAAAGATGAAAATGTGATTAACACCATAGGTATGTGTAGCATATGCTACCTTTCATCTCCATATATGCCCCGAACACCTCCCCGAGTTTTAAATGTTGCTACCCACACTACACGAAATGATACCACGTAGCTCCCCACTCCATGTCAACCAAATATGTCACCTTGCCACATTTAATACACCATGTTGACTAGTCATCTGCCATGTGTCCAGTCTACCTGCACAGTCATCTTACCACATGGTTGGCCCCACATCTTGTTGATATAAGTGCAAAAATGTCTAACTTTCCCACCAAATATATACTCATGTGTGTGACGTGTTCACTAGTATAAAGGATGTACAATATCCCTTTTTGGCAATTTTTAATTGATGTCTCTTGTTCCAACTCTTACGCATCCATGACCTTTATACTACCAAATTTGGTAAAATAAGAATGTAATTCATAAAAATTTAACCCTTGAGTTATCTCCCTTCATGAATTCTCCTTTGTCAGAGTCTCTATTATTCACAATCTATAAGAATTTAAGTCATTTAAACGTTAGTCCTATCATACAAGAGGCACGAGCTTCAATTGAAGGAATTTCATCTCCCGAACCACATAAACCAGTAGGATTAGCTTCATAAATGCATTATTAGAAGAAGTCATCTCACCAACCTATCACTCACAGTCCGTGACATGTGGCCTTGCCTCGTACATCACCTTGATTCCAAGAATCACTCTCTTTGTTCCTCCTCGGTCTGTTGATCAAGAATTTCCCTGAGCCCGTCATCTTATCAAATGACATTTTCGTCTACAAGGATTTATGTGTAAGTGAAGGGAAAAGGTAAAGAATTATGTGGATATGATGATGATGTTAACAACCAGGATCCACTAATGGCAGCCTTCGAACTAAGAAATACCATCCATGTCTTGGACGAGAAGGTTTAAATTTTAAAATTTGATGAGTCACGATGTTTGAACCAAAATAGAGGTGATAATTGCAGTTGGCTAAGACAGAACTTTTATGGCAAGAGAACACATAGGGAGGCTAGAAATTGACCTAGACCTATTAAAGAAAGAAGACTCTAACAAGCCCCTTCTCAAACCAATAAGGAAGGTATTCCTGGGGCACATAATAAAGACAATGGATAGG
>APFE030238539.1:0-14196 GCA_000404065.3 Pinus taeda
CTAATAATAATAATCATAAAACAAATAAAGGAGGAACTAAATATATAGGTAAGAATATAAAATTGCTAACGATATATACCTATATATAAATTTATATAATAGATAAGATTACACTTAATACGATCACTAAGGAAAAAAAAAATCAACCAGGAAGAGCGACAAAGAGACACAGGAGGCGAAGGACGAGAGAAAATCCAAAAGAAAACCCAAGATCAAGGAGGAAAAGGAAGAAACGGAAAGCATCAGGGGGAACGATGAAAGCACCACAGATAAACAAAGGGGGTGGGGGGAAGGGGAAAAACACTAAGAAGAAAGGGTAGGGATCCAACATCTACTTACCTTCTAGCCATCATCTCTGTTGAGATTGTTAGGTTTTCTTTCAATTTCAATAGCTTCCCTCAATTTAAGATGATGGAACTGAGCCACCTTGGAAATAACTTTGGCCTCCTTTATACAGACATGATGCTTGGTCTTGTCCACATGCTCTGCTAAGGCTGAAGACTTTGTTCTCCCATGCCTCAGGTCAGCTGCATGTTCGCAAATTCTCTGCTGGATGGAGTGCCCTGTTTCCCCTATATAGGGTGTCCCACATGAACAAGGGATCAAATAAACACCCTTCATGTCTTTAGGGTTAACAAGATCTTTCACCGACCGAAGGGAATTACGAATGGTTCTGAGGGGCCTGAAGGTTGAGGGAATATCAAACCTCCTAAGGATCCGAGCAATCTTGTCCGTGGTCCCTTGGACATAGGGAAGATGGACACCTAGATGGCGCTCCTTAAGTTCTTTCTTAATAAACGCATTTCTAGAGGCTTTAAGGAAAGCCTTCCGACCTAGGCGCCTACTATATCCGTTATCCACGAAGACATCAAGGAGATGGGATCTCTCTTTATCCAAGCTCTCATTATCCGAAATCCTGAGGGCCCAAGTAGCCAGGGTGTTAAGAACACCCATCTTCTGAGCCAGGAAATGATGGGAATCAGCGTGAAGATACTGCTCCGTGTGTGTTTTCTTACGGAACACAGAGTGGGAGAGAGAGCCGTCCTTCTTCCTAGAAATAAGATTATCCAGGAAAGGGAGGCTACCATTAACCTCTTTTTCCATGGCGAACTTAATAGAAGAGGACTGTCCGTTAAGGTGATTGAAGAAACGATCCAGCTCCTCATGGCCATGGGACCAGATGAAATTAGTGTCATCTACATACCTTTTCCAAAGTTGAGGAGGGAGACGAGCCAAGGTTAGAGCTTTGGCTTCGAAATCTTCCATGGAAAGATTCGCAACAATCGGGGAGAGGGGGGAACCCATGGCAACACCACAGGTCTGTTCAAAGAACTCACCTTCGAAACAGAAGAACGTGGAAGTGAGACATACCTCAACCAGATGAGCGGTATCCGGATTTGTTAGGTGATAGATCACTTCCAAGGCCTCTTTTATAGGGATGCAAGTGTACAGGGAGACCACATCAAAGCTGAATAGAATGTCCTCAGGGTTAAGCCTAATATCCTTGAGATCCATGATGAAGGATGCAGAGTCCTTCACGAAGGACTCAGTGCGGCCAACCAGGGGCTTAAGCTTAAGAGCCAGAAACTTGGCTACAAGGTAGGTCGGACCACCAATGGTGTTGACGATAGGCCTCAGAGGGGCCCCTTCCTTGTGAATCTTAGGTACCCCATAGATGCCGTTATTTAGCCGTTGGAGTCTCTGCTCAGTCTATTTAACATGCTAGGCCGGATCTGTTTCTTCAACTTGTCCTGACGATGAACCAAACTAGTTGGTTTGAAACGCGTCGACAAAGGTCTTTCTATATGTGATTTACGCCGAAGCTTTCTTTACAACTATGATGAATCACAGAAGCCTCAATTCTACACTTGGTGAATTTGTTAATGAACCGAGATTTGTCGACAAAAGGCTCCTTTGCTATGCTAAGGAAGTGTTGAACTAGGACAGATTCCATTTCTTTGTGAGAGAAGAGCTATTTCCCTTGAGAATATTTAAGTTTTGAAATTTTGTTATGAGATCTGTGATCCAAGGTTGATCTATGAAAAAAATTTGTGTTTCTTTCTCCTTCTCTAATCCACTGCACCCTTGATTCTTGTCTCCAGAAAATCTCCTCTTGCATGCACTGATCGTCCCATTTGTTCTGAAAAGAGTGAGCCTGAATATTCCATTCCTCGGTAAAACATTTTGAGATGATGATCTGATTAATCTCTTGGAGTTTCTGCTCAACTTCTCTTTTGGCTTTAAAAATATTGCCAAACTCTTTTTTTTTCCAATATTTAAGACTAGATTTGATGTGTTTAAGTCTCTGCTGCAACATGAACATTTTAGTGCCTTGAATGGGCATATCTTCTGCCCACCATTTGTCAATATTGCTGGTGAAGTCAGGGTGAGAGAGCTAGACATTTTCAAACCTAAAAGGTCTGTTCCTCGGTGTACCCATGAAAGTAGCTTCAAGCTAGACAGGGCAGTGGTCCAAGCCTCCGAAGGGAAGGATTAAAGCTGACATATCAAGGCCTTTGAGAAAGAGGTCCTCTGAGATTATGAACCTATCTAGTTTAGAGGTGACTTGAGAAGCCCCTCCCCTCTTATTATTCCAAGTAAAAGTACCATTTACTCTTTCGGTGTCCACTAGCCCCATGTTATTCATGAAGTTCTAGAAGGAAATGAAGTCTCTGCTTAGTTTTCTGGTACCACCTTTTTTCTCTGTAAGAGATCTGATCATATTGAAATCCCCAACTAGAATCTAGGGCATATCAGGATATATCTCTCTCAGCTTCTCAAGGGAGGTGAGAAGCTTAACTTTGTCTTCTAGTTTTTGAGGACCATAGACGTTAGTGATCATGTAGATCTTCTTATCACCCAAAGGTTGAATCACTAACGATAGATAGTTCCTAGAAGCTTCAGCATCTAGGATTCCAAGTTTTTGAGGATCCCATAGAGTAAGAATCCCACCCACTGAGTTATCTGCTTTAAGCTCTAGATACTCATACTTGATTAACCATTTTCTGTGTATCTCTTTGATCTTGTTCGTCGAACATTTTGTTTCCCGAATAAAAACCATATCTGATTTTTCTTCTTTCATTCTACTGCTAAGAGTTCTTTGTTTCCTTTTACTTCCTAGACCCCTAATGTTCCATGTTGTAAGCTTCATTAAGAAAGGTTTCTAAAGGAGTAACTGGTAAGATCCCTCCTCTTATCTGAGTTAATCATAAGTTTCCCACATTCGGTCAGCAACTCATTCTATGTTTTTCTTCCTCTTTTCCTACTCGCGTTCTTGGAAGAATGCATCGGTGTATCTTCCATCGTTTTCACTCCCATATTCTCATGGCTATCATGGTTTCTTTTGAATCCAAAACACTTCATTTGTGATCTCCAGAGGAAGAGCTGTTGAACCCTATCAAACTCCTCTTTTGGTAGAGAGTCTACCCCTTTGGTGATTCCCTGCTCCAGAAACTTTTCTAGATCTAAATTCTCCTTCTCTAGAATCTCCTGTAGTTCATGGTATTCCGTTCCAGCCTCACTTGGGGTCATCTCTTGGTCCCTACTGAGCTCCATAATGCTTGGCATATCATCCTTTTGTTTTCTATTTTCTGGTATATCCTCCATATTAGTATCACTTTCCTTCTTAGTGGGAATATTCTCCGATTCCTAGTTTGTCCTTTTGTTTTCGACTTCTTCTTCTAAGATCTTGAAACTATTGTGACTCGGTTGTCCATCTTCCTTAATTTTCTTTTGGTACCACTTGCCTCCTTTCCCTTTACCCACAACCTTAGTAAAACTTTCAAGATCCTTGCCTATAGTGGCTTTCGTATTGCTCTCCAGCTGGTTCAATGGGCAGTCCCTATATAGGTGCCCGTGCTCATGGCACTTACAACACCTAAATGAGACATGTTCATAGTCCACCACCTGCACCCATTCCTCGTCATACACTTCTAAAATGATTGCATCTGGAAGTGCCCCAGATAAGTCAATTTCCACACATATTCTGGCAAAGGAAGTGTATTTGCCTCTTAGAGTAGCATCTGAGATCTTTATAAAATGCCATAGCTTGTTGCTGATAGCCTCTAGAGACTCCGTCAACCAATAATCTAAACGAAGGGAATAGAGTCTTATCCATACTGGCACCAAGGTGAAGTTTCTCATTCTGGGACAAAGTTCATTACCCATGGTCTCATATAAAGGCCCGCAAAAGCGTAAAAATAGGGTCCTCCCTCTAACACTCTATCTTTATCCTCTAAGATTGTGAACACCACCATGAATAATCCCTTGGACCCAAGGTGAAGGTCAATTACCCCCTTTGGTCTCCAGTGGTTCCTTATAAATGCTTGCAAATCCTTCTCCGTTGGCCAAATCTCCATAAATTTATAGATAATAACATATTCTGATATGTGGTCTCTATGTACTTGCAGTGCTGGGTCACTTAAAACGACTTGAGGAATAGTGGTCGACTTCGGTTTATAGACCCCTAATGTACCCATAGGAGAAACTTTCGGATTGCTAATGTTTGTCCTCTTCTCCTTACTAGCTTCCTCGTGATTCTCTTCCTGTCCTTGAGGTCTGATAGTTTCTAATTTTTTCTGTATTCTTAGCCTCTGTTACCACCTCCATTGGTTTCTTGAAGCGATGCGATCCAACTCCCTTGTTTTTGTCCGCAACCACTTGACTGTAGGAGGGAGCTGATCTCCATCCTCCGCGCCCTGCCATGGTGACCAATGATAAAACCCTAAAGCAAAACCATGATATGATTCCCTTCTCCTCTAAAAATTCTTCCCACAGAGCCAAAAAATCGAATAGGACAATCTTAAATATGGTGCGCTCCATGATGTTTTTCAAGAATGTAAAATTGATGTTTTGGGCTGATGCAGTTATATGTGCTATATATGTAAAGAATATATGTCCATCTAATGCTATTAGAAACAAGACTCCTTATGAAATGTGGTATGGGCACATTCCTTCAGTAAAGCATCTCAGGGTCTTTGGTTCCACTTGTTATGCCTTGATACCAAAGGTACATAGAAACAAACTTGGTGTAAGGAGTCATAAGTGTATATTCTTGGGGTATTCAAACACCTCCAAAGCATACCATCTCTATGATGAAGTTAATAAAAAGTTTGTTGTATCTAGAGATTTAATATTTCTTGAATATTTCAAAGCGGACATTGAGTGGCAACTTGATTGCTTGGATAGATTCGCAAATGAAAAATCATTTCAAGAATTTGATAATTATATTCCACACCTTGAAGGGAAGATTCCTATACTAGATCAACTTGTGGAATCTTCTTCTGAATCACTCTCTCCCCGGCATGAAACTCCAACCATTGATGATACTTTGAGTGATGTGATTAACAGAATTGGGAGACTCAATCTTGATTCAGTCCCAACTCAATCAACTAAGTAGCCTGGACCATCTCAGAAAGGTCCCCCAAAGTGGCTGACAAAGACACTTGAAAGTGTTCATCCTGATGAGGTTGGAAAGACAAGAACAAGAACCTCAACCCAACAAAATGGAGGCGATGTAGATGACTCTGATTCACCTATTGATATGGATGTTTCTTATGATTGTGAATTGAATTTGTCTACAGATTTTGAACCAACTTCCTTCAAAGAAGCAACTTCTCATGATGAATGGAAAGAAGCGATGCAAAAGGAGTATGATGCCTTGATAAAGGATGGGGCTTGGAAGCTGGTTGATCCTCCATTGGGAACCAAACCAATTGGCTTCGAGTGGGTCTACAAGAACAAGTATAAAGTTGATGGCTCACTTGACAAGCACAAAGACAGGCTTGTGGCAAAAGGTTTTTCATAGAAGGAAGGTGTTAATTATGAGGATACTTCTTCCCCCACAACAAAATGGGATACCATCTGGACACTCTTTGCCCTAGTAGCTCATAATGATTGGAAAGTCCATGAAATGGATGTAAAAACTTCTTTCTTGAATGGAGATCTAAAAGAGAATGTTTTTATGTCCTAGTGTGAAGTATTTACTGTGAAAGGACATGAACATAAAGTATGAAAACTTGTAAAATCCTTGTATGGCATCAAACAATCATCGCGAGCCTAGTATGAAAAAATAACTGAGGATTTTCTGAAACCCAATTTCAAACATTATGATCTTGACGATGAAACTTTGTTTGTCAAGAAAGTTGGAAAAATAGTTGTATATCTTGTGGTATATGTAGATGATATTTATATGATAGGGAACAATGAGAGCTACATTGCATCTATAAAGAAGGAATTGAGGAAAGGTTTTGAAAAGACCGATTTGGGCTATGTTCATTACTATCATGGTATTGAAGTAACAAAACATCCGAAGTCCATATTCCTTTCTCAAAAGAAGTACATTAGAGACTTGTTGAATAGGTTTAGCATGGCTAAATGCAATCCTCTAACTAATCCAATGGAACAAAACTTAAAGCTCACATCCATTGAAGGAAAAGAATTTTAGGATGCAACAAAGTATAGACAACTTGTAGGAAGTCTCAACTACCTGACTACTACCATACCAGACATTTCGTTTGTTGTTGGAATCCTCTCTAGGTTTATGCAAAAGCCTTGTGAGGGACATTGGTTTGCTGCAAAAAGAGTTCTAAATTACTTGAAGGGAACTCAAGACTTTGGACTCAAGTATACACAGGTGGGCGACTTCATCTTGATTGGATACTCTGATTCAGACTTCGATGGAGACAAATAAACTGAGGTATATACTTCTGGTTTTGCTATGAGTCTTGGATCAGGATTTGTCTCCTGAAGATCACACAAACAATCAATTCCAGCAGATTCCACAACAGAGGCATAATATGTGGCAGTAGCTGAGGCAAAAAAAGAAATTGTGTGGCTTAGGAAAATTCTGGAATATTTGCAGGTAAAACAAGTACATTTGACTCCACTCATGATTGACAACACCTCTGCAATAAAGTTGGCTAAGAACCCAAAGTTCCATGATCGAATGAAGCACATCAATACAAAATATCATCTGATTCGACATCATGTTGAGGCTAAAACAATCCATCTTCGCCATTGTTCCACTAATGAGCAAATTGCAGACATCTTCACCAAAGTGCTTGGAAGAGAAAAGCTTGAAAGATTCAGAACGATGCTTGGACTCACCAACTCCCTTCAGATTAAGGGGGGGGGGGGGGAATGTTGACACCTAATCATAGGGATTGGGTGAACAAATGTAAATAGTGTAAATAATAAGTAAGGGAAAATGAAGAGTCATTGGGAGATGAAACTCAAGAGTCACTCCCTCATGTATATAACTATGAACAACCCAAATGAATAAACAAATTCTCATTTGAGGAGGTACCTCCTGACCTAATAGCATGGGCATCATGACAAAGGAGTTGAGCTAACAAGAGTTTAAAATACTCTTCTAAAATAATTACTTGTTAAAGAGATACTATGGTAGTAAGACTAAGGAGTTCTACGAGTTGAAGATGGGATCTATGATAGATGATTAATACATGACTAAGTTTCTAGAATTTTTAAGGTATGTGCCTTACCTCAAGGATGAGAAGACAAAGGTTCAAATATTTATCAATGGACTGTCATTAGCATTCAAGGATTAGATTGAGTATGATGAGCCTCGGTCGCTAGAGGAATTCATTGGGAAGTTGAAGCACTGTTATGAGCAATCAAAGCGTAAGTTTGAGCCTAAGCAAGATTGGAAAGAGAATGATAAGACTAAAGGAAAGTGGCCAGCGAGATGATCACAACCTCAGGATGTAGGTGAGAAGGAAAATGTTGCTCCTTACAAGCATTTTAATGTAGTAGGGAAGGGATATGGACCTCATCCTGGAGAGCATCATAATAAGGGTAGTGGAAGAGAAATGTTGCATTGTTGGATTTATGGCAAAAATCATCACAAGAAGGATTTATGTTGTACCAGGGTGGCAGACCTCTGATCTATAGTGCTTAGGAGGCGGAGACAGTGGGGAATGTGGGCCAGAGCATTCCTCGGGTATATGCAACATTTGATAACAAGAAGGAAGATCACCAAGCATCTATTATTGAGATGGAAGATAAGCTCCGTGATCAAGTTGTTTCCATTTTGATTGACCCTAGATCTAATTATAGCTATGTTAATCCTGACATGGTGGATAAGTGTGGTTTGAGAAAAGAAGTGCATGCAAAGTCTTAGTTGATGTAGTTCACTACAGGTACTAAGAAAAGAGTTCATCATTGGGTGAGTTCTTGTGCATTTTAGCTGAACGGTATGTCTACATCAATGCATCTAAACATGCTTCCATTGGGCTCATACAATATGCTTTTGGATATGGATTGGTTGTACCTTCACAGGACCAAGGTAGATTGTTACGAGAAGGCTATTGAGTGCTTGGATGATGATGGTTAAAGGAGAATATTGTAGGGAAAGAAGAGGCCTACATAAATAAGAATGGTTACAATTATGTTTCCAAAGCACAATTGCAGGAAAGGGTGTGTATTGTTCGTAGTGCATGTTTCCAGTGAAAAAGGTAAGGATATTGAGGATGTGGAAGTCTTGAAGAGGTATCTGGTGTTGCAGCAATTTCAGATTGTATTTCCAACAAATATTTTAGAGTTACCACCTCATAGGGAAGTGGAATTCTCTATTAAGTTCATACCAAGAGTAACACTAGCATCAAAGGCACCTTACAAGATGATCATTCCAAAGTTAATAGAACTAAAGTTGTAGTTGAAGGAAATGATTGACAAGGGATACATAAGGCCACGTGTATCACCTTGGGGTGCACTAGTGTTGGTTGTGAAGAAGAAGGATGGTATTCTTAGGTTGTACATTGATTACATGAAGCTGAACAAGGTGATGATCAAGAATAAATATATGTTGCCGAGGATCGATGATTTATTTGACCTGTTGAAGGGAGTAGTAGTGTTCTCGAAGGTTGATTTGAGATCATGATATCATCATGTACACATCAAAGAAGAGGAAATTTACAAGACTGCTTTCTAGACTAGGTATGGGCATTATGAGTTTGTTGTGGTTCCTTTTGTTTTGACTAATGCTCTAGATACTTTCATGTGTTTGATGAATAGTGTGTTGTGTCCTTATCTGGATAAGTTTGTGATAGTATTCATTGACAATATATTGATGTATTCTAAGAATTAGGAAGAGCATGTGTAACATGTGGCAACAATGTTAAAATTATCGAGAGAGCATCAATTGCATGCTAAGCTTAGTAAGTGCAATTTATTTCAGAAAAAAGTTCATTACTTGGGGCATGATGTTTCCTAGGAAGGGATAGTAGTGGACCCAGAAAAGATCAGAGCTATCACAGAATAGGAAGCTCATAGGAAGGTGGATGAGGTCAGATCACAAGTGGTTCATCAGGAACTTCTCACAGATTTCTTATCCTATTACATATTTGCATAGGAAAGGAAAGGAATTTGAATGGACAGAAGAATGTGTAACCAATTTTGAGTAGTTGAAGTAGTTGCTTACAACTAATCTAGTTCTAAATATTGAAGATCCATATAAAGAGTTTGTAGTGTGTATAGATGCTTTCACGGGAGAGCTTAGTGGAGATTTGATGTAGGAGGGACATGTGGTATACTACGAGTCAAAGAAACTAAATGAGAATGAGTAGAACTATGTAAATCATGACCTTGAGTTGGAAACGATCATTCATGCATTGAAGATGTGGAGGCACTATATTCTTGGCATGAGGTTTATTTTAATGAGTGATCATGGTGGGCTGAGATACTTGTTTGACCAACCCAATCTGAATGTCAAGTAAGCTAGATGGTTGGCTAATCTTAATGAGTTTGACTTCGAGAATAAGGGTGAAGAGAACATGGTTGCAGGTGCATTTAGCAAAAGAGCACAGGTAAATCACATTGCAACTATGAGTTCATATGGGACAAACTTGCAAGAGTGGATCTTAGGTAGGGAAATAGGATGACAGGTACCAACAACTTAAGCACATGTTACAATAGCACAATACATGTGATCATGATGTGGATTATCATCTCACGACAGATGGTTTGGTGAGATTTAGGGACATGATCTATGTGGCAGACAACAATGAGCTCAAGAATCTTATCTTGAGGGAGTTGCATGTCAGGCCATATTCAGGTCACCTAGGATATCAATAGACATTGACATCAATTAAGAAGTTCTACCATTGGCCGAAGCTGAAGAAAGAGGTGGCTGAGTTTTTTGTGAGATGTTTGGATTGTCAACAGGTAAAAGCAAAGTATAAGCTTCCAGGTGGTTTATTGCAACCGATTCTGATTCCAAAGTAGAAATGGGAGGTCATTTCCATGGATTTCATTACAGGTTTTCCAAGGACATCGAAGCAACATGATTCCATCATAGTTATTGTTGACATGTTAAGTAAGGTAGCTCACTTCATTGCAGTTAATTCTATGAATTCTATGAATTCAGCTAGTGAGGTAGCTCAGATTTTCATCAGGGAGATAGTGAGATTGCATGGTGTTCCTGAGAAGATTATATCATACAAAGATGCCAAGTTCACTTACATGTTTTGGAATCAGTTGTTTGTATGTTTGGGGACAAAGTTAGCCTTTAGTACAACTTAACATCCGCAGAAAGATGGACAGATAGAAAGCGTTAATAGGATTCTTAAGGACATGTTGAGGCTGTGTTGTACCTCTGAGATAATAATGCTATTCAATTATACTTAATTAAGTAAATTTTTTAATTCTTCCCAACATTTCTTATCTGGGATAGAAATGCTTGTTATCCTTTGTAGATTTCATCGATCTCGGTGTATTTAGTAAAAGAGGGCTTTACTCGAAATATATGCTTGATTTCATTCGAGATGAAGAAAGAATCCCTGAGTGTTTTTATTATGAGAGCTATATTGCTGATCCTATGTTTTAATAGTCAAGGCTTTGCATAGTTGTCTTCTTCTCTATTCCTTGTGTAATGGTCTTCTTCTCTGAATATAGAATTTTTAAAAATTTTCTTGCTGAGTTTTAGAATAAATAGACTCTGCGACTGATATTAGAGTTGTCTATCCAATGCTCAATTCTTCGGCAGATTACCTGCAAAACACAACAATAATTAAGAAAAAACAGGTTCAGGAGGAAGGCGATTGATGGCTTTGTTTACACAGGGATGCCTGAGGAAGGAGTTGCGGTAGCGTCCTGAACGTAATTGGAGGTCAAATGGCATCACAAAGGTTCAGGGTAGTGCTGAAGGGTTTTAATGGTTTAAACTGTGAAACAGGCGTAAGGCAGGAAAACAAGAGTTTTTTGGGTTTTTAAAGTTTGATGGGAAAGTTCTAATATGGCATGAATGTTTGAATAATCAGCGGTTTATCGGGTTAGCGAGGAGGCAGTTTTAAAGGGTCGTCGCACCGCTTATGAGGCGAAGGTGGTTTTGAAGAGGGCTCATCCGATATACTTTAGAGTGTGACATGTAGACTCAGGGGGGTCAGGGAAAACCACTTTATTTTATGGGTATTGTTGGGGCATCAGGCGCGGCTGATATGGATATGGAGCGTTGGATTAGACAGGAGTTGATCTAACGGTAGTTGGGCGAGGGAAGCGAGTGGGTGATAAATCATGGGCTTAGGGAGGGGCCCAATGCTTTAAGAATTGGCGGTAAGGGATTATTGAAGGTCAATGATGAGTTTAACATTAATCAGGCAAAGCTTAATGAAGTGACGTGGAGTGGAGTTAAATGGGTGTTTATGGTAATAGCGGGGAATGAATGGTTATAAAGGATATGATAGGTGGGTGTGGGTTCAGGTGATTTAGTGAATAAAGAGATAGAATATCGCAACTCACATTTTCTTACACCTGATGGTTCATTCCCTTGAGAGCGATGCGATGCGATAAGATCTACAGTCAGGAATTCGTAGTCATCCAACGGTTGACAGTGTTATCACACATAACACATCACACTTTTCTTCTACCCAATGGTTCATTGCGTTATGAATTATGTGATGTGATAATAAACTTTAGGAAATAATCATTTCAACATTTCAAAACCTTTAACTTCTACCTACCCTTCTATTCCTAACATTTTGCTTATTCTTTTAGAGTGCATTTGAACTAGCAACAATCTAACTCTATTTCTAACCTTAAATCATCCAAGGGCTCAGATTAAGCTTATGATCTCCTTTTATTTTCTCCACCTAACTATGATCTGCCAAGATTAAACTGTTTGGTCAGATTTTATTCTCTGATCTATAAACACAAAATTCAAAGCATGGAATAACCAAGATTAAACAATTTGATTACCATGGATTGTAGCATGAATAACAAGTTGCACACAATAATTATTATGCATAAAATTAAATAGTAGTGGCATTTAGACTTGCAAACTTTCATGGTTTACTTCTTTTTTTTTTTTTGTCTCACCTAGCATTTTATTTTGCCTTTATTTTTTAGGGCATCTACCCTAACATTTTCTTTGATATGGACCCATTTATTCAAAATTTTTCCTATCATTTTTTATTCAATATTCTTTTTGTCCATATCCTATCTTAACATTTTGTATATACATTTTCATTTTTTGTCTAACTTATTCTAACTTATCAAAACCAAAAAATGCTACAACAAGATGTACGTCATGTATCAACAACATAAGTGGGCATACTATCTTCCACTAGTAGAGTTTTCATATAATAATGGGTATCAGGAGTCCTTGAAGATGAGTTTGTTTGAGGCAATTTATGGGCAGAGTTGTAATGTTCCTATCAACTAAAATGATCCAGTGAGCAGGGTGTTAATTGGATCAAACATGTTGGCTGAGATGGAACATGAAATGCAGGTTATCAAGAGGAATCTAAAGGTAGCATAGGACCAGAAACATTAGATAGGCAGAAGATGGTGATCATGTGATTGAATGATCTTTTTTACAGGTGGAACCAGAAGGAGAATTCCAGCTGGAACCTTAGTGCATATTTAAGCAGAAACAACTCATGCTTCAGAATAGAGAAATCGAGCAAGTTAAAGTGCAGTGGAAGCACTTTGGGCCCGATTGGCCAGATAAATCGATCTTGCAGACAAGGCCGATCTCCCTAGTATCAACAGATATCTAGCAACAAGTAGGAAAAGCAAATCTACCTTTCTCTAAACATATCGCGATTCATTAATAAAAACTAAAGAGGTGTTTAGACCCTACCTTAAGTCCAACGCTAGTTTGTGGCAGCCATGCTCCAGCCATCCAAAAGAGTTTCCTTTTAAGAACATGCAATCACAAACAAGCACACATCAAATAACACCTGCATAGCTAATATAATAAATCATGTCCATCATGGTGATTAAGGAATCCATGAAATAAACCATAAAACACAACTTATTGAGAAAAATAAACTTGATTGTATTAACTTTGAAATATAATAACTTTACAACCTTTGGTGCCTTGATGCTGTACAAGCTCTTCCCAGGGTCCAAACAGGAATCTCCTCTACTTTGAAAAGCCTCACTCTCTTCCAAATGAGATAAAAAAGGTATGTAATCTCTCCTCTCAAAAGCTCAATTAGGAAGACTAAGTTCCAACAGCATTTCACCTCAAAATATTCAGCTTTCAACCTCCCAAGTAACCAGCCCAATGCTTCATTTTATAGTGCAAAGGAAGGAGGTTACCGGTCCACCATTGAAGGGATAGAGTCCTCCTTCAAAGGGATAAGATCCTCACATCAAGGGGTTAGCTCCTTAAGGTATGGGATGCATGAACCTTTAAGGAGCGAACTTGCCACCTCAAGATTCCCTCTAGAAGCTTCCAAAAATGACTCAAAGTGAGTTTTTAAGAATGTACTTGCGCCTTTTTAACTTCTACAGGGGTCTGCACCCATAACATAGAGACAGAGCAGTCAGGTGCGCAGGGGACATGACCATTAGCTGCGGGACCATAGGTAATGCTAAGAGAAAGTGCGAAACTAGAGTTTTAAAGATTTTTTAAGGTCTTTCTCTTATTTTCAAGGCTTGATATGAAGAACTGAGGATTAAGACTTGCAAAGGAGGAAGGTATGAGTGGTGATAGACTCACACTAATTGCAGAATGTCAAGGTGACAATTTTTTGTGCAATAGATTGCCCCCTAAAGTGCAAATTCTATAATATATGAGGATAGTTTTGTCATCTAAGAAGAGTGTGTAAGGACTCTCGACACCACATATCTCCACAGTGGTATGATATTGTCCAATTTGGCCCTAAGCCCTCATGGATTTTCTTTTGGACTTACCCCCAAAAGGCCTCATACCAATGGAGATATTTGTCCATC
>APFE030238539.1:16334-36386 GCA_000404065.3 Pinus taeda
AGGGAGTTAGAAGAAAAACTTAAGAAAACTCCATGGTTGTCCTTTTTCATAAATTTGTGTCCCCCAAGCCCGAAAAAGTATAAAATGATACTTGAGAGAACCGCTTGACCATTACGATCAAGGAGTAGTTTTCATAATTAGTGGCTCTGATCTGAAAAAGTAAAAAAGCGATCGAAAACACGTCGTTTTGTAACCAATATCGAACTTGAAACGACAAAAGTATGGCAATCTTTTCATGTTTATACGACCAGAAAAGAGCTGTAAGTGGACCGTCCTTTTAATTCCGTTTTAACGAGTTTAAAAATAAAAACTCGACAATCTTTTCATATTTTATGAGTCAGAAAAGAGCTTAAAGAGGACTCCTATGTTTTGTTTTTTCGTAAATTTTGGAAGAGTCCGAAAAAGTGAAAAAGTATGCTCTTTGTTGAAAATGATCAATTCTTCCTGAAAATCCAATATTTTGCACAAAAACTCAAAACATTACTCATACCTGTTTAAAATAAATAAAAATTCATCAAAAGTTACCTTTTTAAAGTGAAAAATAAACAAATTAAAAATTCATTTATTCAAAAAATCTTATAAAAAGGACTTTTGTAAATTCATTTTTACTGTTTGACTTCAGAGTGAAAAGTAAGAGTTTTTTGGTAAGAAACTTCCTGTGAAGATTGCGGAAAATCCGACCGTTGGAATCGAAAACTGTCAGTTCCAGGTAATCCACATCATCCCTATCTTGCATTTCAACTATTTAATCTTCATTTTAGGGCTTTAAAAATTGATTTTTAAAGGAAAATTTTGTTTAAAAACCGCTCGCGGGGGTTCGCAGGTGCAACATGCGGCCCCTGGGGACCCTGACTTTTTCGTACAAGGAAAAAGTCAAGGTCTTGCACCTGCTCTTAAGGACGAGTGCATACCTACGCACTGTCCCTAACTAACGGGTGCAGACCTCGCGAAATAAGTTTTAAAATGTCAATTTTTTCCATTTCCGCCAGAAAATTTTGAACTAAATTATTCTAATCCACCTTTTTTGCAATGTAGATATACAAAAATTCTCATTTGGCGGGAACGGGAGCACGAAGATGTGGATCTAGCCGCACTAATTCATCCACCTACAATACAGGCATTAAAAGCATGCAGACTATTTAAATTCTGGGCCATACCCGACATGAGGGCTTAGGTAGACTTTCTGTAATGGCTGGTAGACAGGTGGAGCACACAAGACTAGTGTTTCATAATTGGTGGCCACTGGATCGAAATCGAGCTAGAGGACATTTATTTCCTAACTAGTTTTCCCAAGAGAGGCGAATGATTATCTCTATTCGGGACTAGGCCAGGTGGCCAATCTGTTGCTAGTCTCCAACTAGAGTTTTGTAATGACCAAATTGAGGATAAATAGATAAATATCAAGGATATCTCCCATCTTGAACTTAAAGTGATTGCATTTATTGTCACCAGACTATGCGGTAGCGTAGCATTGCATGTAGCTACCAGATCCCAAATGCGAATGGTAGTAGACTATTATCGAGGCACCATCTTCAACTGGTGTGGGACTGTGTTGGTGAATGTAAAAGGACAACTGATTAGAGCAAAGAACGGACAACTAAAAAAAATTGGATATGGTTTCTTGGTTGTGAGCTTTGGCCTAGAGAGGGTCCCTATGTTGGTCCCACAACAACTTTCCGTTGAGGTTGGACTTCCCTGAGAGCCTAGGATTATGCGCTGGGTTGCAGTGATGGCCCGTCATCCTGAGAAGGGTACAGAGGTTGTCCAATTTCCACTTGAGTATTTTCGTTGGTTGAGGAACCAACTTTTCATGGTTCAGGACTTTCCATATGCTGGGATGGATTATCGTGGTGATCCAGATATGGCTCTTCCACCAGGAGAGCAATGAGATGATTCAGGTAAAATCATTTTCAACATTTTCTAAATTTTTAAACTATTTTTTTGTTTTTGTTTTCAAATCGTCCAAAACTGATAGTAAAAAGTTTTAAATGCAGATGTGGGTCCACGACGACCAGCCGCTCTCCAGCCCTATGAGAGGCGACACCCCGCCGCAGCAGCACTGGCCCCATAGGACCAATCACCAGAGACCCTCACCGAATTGGAGCATCATCTAGAGCATTTTACAGTAGGTATTCCAGAGATTAGTATAGATGATAGTCCACTTAGGTTACAATGCTATGTGATTGGGGTCCCAAGACCTTTTAGGAGGTTCCTTTGTAGGGTGGCCCGAGCAGTGGTTTCTTATCGTGATCATCATTAGGGATAGGATGATCACCTTTGTAGACTCATACGACATTTTATATCTTTTTATACTATCATTTTTGCCAATCATAAGGTGTTTTTCAACCTATGATCAAAGACAATGTATATTTGACACACTTCTATGCTATGATATATCACTATTACTGTCTATCTTATATAACATGTTTATGGAATGTTTTTAAATTTACTGCCTTGATTATTGCAAATGTCTATTTAACATTCAAGAAGCAACTGCATCTGCTAATGTGTTTAAATATCTTGGAATATGCTGATATTCAATGTAGTCAAATTCACATTCTAAGAGACAAACTCTCAAAAAAATCTTAATAACACTGGATTTCTAATGGCATAAACCCTGTTAAGCTGTAATACAATGAGTTCAGAATCTAACCTGACAATCAAACTCAGAATCCCAAATGAGATGGATTTAGATAATAACTCAATCACTGCATTATACTCTGCAATATTATTTGTTGTTTGACTGAGGCTTACCCTATGCATAGATACTAACTCGTTAGAGGGTGAGTACATAACCCAAGCTGCGGAAGAAATGTTCTGTGTACTACGACAAGCACCATCAGCAAAACCAATGTATGTTTGAAGAGACGTCGACATCTGCAATATCAAGAGTAAAATCAAGATAAGCATGAATAGTGATAAAACACTCTCTAAACTAGGCACACTTTCTAAACTAAAACACACCAGCTAGAAAGAAACTATTCTAACAAAAATCTCCACACCAAACTTTAAGCATAATATCTTTTTAGATAAAGTCCATTTCTAGGTCTACCTAAAGAGACACCGTCAAAATCTACTAATTCATAGGCCCCTTTTGCTAGCTGTCTCTTAACAACAAAAGGACCATGCCACATGGGTACAAATTTTCTAGCCCCTAGCTTATCGTTTACTTGATCGTATAGTAAAACTAGGTCTCTTTCCGAAAAATTACGAGGTGTAACATTTCAGTCGTACTGAGCTTTTATTTGTTTTGCATGAGTCTCGATTGCTAATGCAGCATCACGTCAATTCTCATCTAGCTGAGCTAAGTACAACAAAAGTTTCTCCTCTTCGGAAGTGGCTGGGAGTAATTCTATGGCTATTTGCAATGACAAAACTTCACATTCAATGGGTAACATTGCTTCCAACCCGTAAACTAGTTGAAAAGGAGTGAAACCAGTTCATGTTTTGACTGAGGTTCGGTATGCCCAAAGTGGTGAAAATAACATGTTATGCCAATTCGATCGATGAATACCAATGAGTTGTTGGATCATAGTGACTAGAACTTTATTGATTGCTTCAACCAAACCATTAGCTTGTGGGTAATATGGAGTAGAACTATCGTGACGCATACTAAGTTGATCTGTTAGTTCAGTCATCACGATGTTTCGAAAATGACTTCCTTGATCAGTAATAATCGCTTGAGGAACACCGAATCTAGCAATTATATGATTGAAAATGAAAATTGCAGCAGTTTTGTTGTCTGCCGAAAATGTAGGCATCACCTCGGCCCACTTGGTAAAATAATCTACCGCAAGGATGATATACGCATGCCCCTCGGCCGAGTGAGGGTTACATGTAATAAAGTCGATACCCCACTTTTTGAAAGGACTGATGGCAATTACAGGGTGGAGAGGAGCAGGTGGAGCATGCATCTTACGATAAAAATTTGGCAATTGTGGCATTTCCAGACTGCGTTGATACAATATTTAAATAAGGATGGCCACAAATAACCAGCGCGCAATATCTTTTGGGCTGTGGCATACCTAGACATATGATCGCCACATGATCAAGAGTGACAGTCATTCAGAACCTTTCAACTTCTTCATGAGTTAGACAATGTTGGAAAATAGAATCCACCCCACGAAGATAGAGTGCATCCCCAATAATATTGTACTGTTGGGATTGGAAATGTATTTTCCTTCATTGAGATCGTGAGATTTCAGGCCAAAAAGATTAGGTTTGGAGATAGACAATTATATCTCCACCCATGGATCAAGAGTATTGATAAGAAACAAAGATTCATCCACAATGGATTCTTCCACCACAGTTTCAGTATCAGTACGTGGGAAATCACACATCAGTTCTGCAAAAACCAAAGATTTCTTTGCCTTCGATTTTTCAAATTCCAAGTCAAATTCTTGCAGGATAACTATCCATTTGGAATACTTGCCCCTAGCAATTGTTAGGTCAAAATATACGTCATAGGGTTATAGTAAAAAATTACCGTGGTTTTGTGTAATAAGATGTAGTGACGAAATCTTTGGATAGCTTGAACAACTGCCAAGGCCAATTTCTCCACATGCGAATATTTAACCTCAGTCAGATTCAGAGTTCAACTAAGATAGTAAATCACATGTTCATTGTTGAATTCATCTTCCTGAACTAAAACCATCCCATTGGTGTAATGAGAAGCAGCGAGGTACAAAAAGTAGTCCTAGTTGTAGTTGGGAGGATGCAATAATGGTGCATGGGTCAACGCGTGTTTAAGTGCATCAAAAGATTTGTTAGCTATCTCATTCCAAAAGAACGGAGTATTCTGTTTCAACAACCTGGTAAAACCTTTCGTTATCTCGGCGTAGTTGGGAATGAAATGATGTAAAAAGTTTTCTTTCCCTTGCAAACTTTGGAGTTGGTGAAGAGTCGAAGGAAGAGGTAATTTGACAATAGCTTCAACCTTCGAGGGATCGACACGAATGCCGGATTTTGAGACAACGAATCGCAGTAAACGACCCATTTCTATACAGAAAACACATTTGTGTGGATTCAGCCTAATTCGATAATGCCTACATCTCATAAAGATGGCTCGTAAATGAGTGAGATGATCGGCTTTATGTAATGAATGAGCAGGTTAATCATCGAGATAAGGTGCACAATGTGCTTGATGTCATGAAATGCGTAAGACATGGCTCTTTGAAAAGTTTCTCCGACGTTCTTCAATCCAAAAGGTAACTTGCAATAAGCAAATGTCCCCCATGGACAAATGAAAGCCGTTTTAGGTTGATCGGCAAGGAGTATGTTGATTTGATTGTAACCGGAAAAACCATCCATAAAGGAGAACATTTCATTGCTGGCACAATCATCAATAATTTGATCGATATAGGGGGTTGGGTAATTGTCTTTAGGACAAGCTAGATTAATATCCCTATAATCAATACATATTCTTATCGTTCCTTGCTTTTTGTTAACAAGAACAATATTCGATACCCAATCCATTAAGGGAATTGGATAAATGAAACCTGCTTGAAGTAGTTTCTCAACTTCAACTTTAATAGCAACAACTTTTCTTGGATGTATCTGATGCAAATGTTGCTGGACAAGTTGAGCATCCGGGTAAGTTTTAATTTCATGGACAAAAATTGATGGATCGATTCCTGGCATTTCTTCATATGACCAGGAAGACACGTCACAAAATTCTTGAAATAGGGCTTTATAAGTTTGGATTTCCTCGTCCGTACAGGGAGCACCTATATGAATGTTTTCAATAATTCCGGGTTTCACTGAAATGTCAATAGGAACTGTTCGAAAAATATTTCCCAAATTCAACTCAGAATCAGGATGTTGTAATGGATTCTGTGGTTCTTTGACATAATCAGCAGTAAAAATAGATGAGAAATCATTTTCAAAATGATCAAGCTCAGGTAAAAATGAAGATCGATGATGAAGATCTTCCCATGGTAAATCATCAACAGACAAAAGTTCATGAATCTGCTCATCAGTGTGAACAGGATCAGAAAAAGTTGTCGAATCTGAGGTTGAGATTGAAAGTGACTCCCCATGGACCACATTCATTGGATCGATTTCAGTTGAAAAAGAGTCGGAAAATGACTATACAACCTGATATGCAACTTCATAGGTACTCAAGGGCATTGCATCACCAAATGAGTCTACCTCATAATAGGAAGGTACGATCCAAGGATCATCAAAAGCAATAGTGTTTGATGAAATCATATGAATGGTTGCAAAAGAAGGTGATACGTTAGGAGGAGGAAATGAAAAAGTTCCTAGTAAACCTAAATCTTTAATCAAACCTACCCCAACATCCTTATAAGGGACAACTGTTTTACTAACATGTTGGATACTATCAGAAGAGGCCGGATCGGATGAAAAATAAGTTAACTGATCTATTGTAATGATCTTTACATTACGAGGAAACTTAATAAGCCGAAAGACCGATGAAACAACAACAGTCATAGCATAAGACCAACCGCGACCCAAAAGAAGGTTATAATCTAGAGGGGCATCAACCACTTCCACATCTAGATTTACAGTTTTTCCTTCAACCCCTATAGATAAATCCTGCAAAATGCCAAAAGGATGAAACCCTCGGCCATCAAAAGCCTTTAGAATCATCAGGGATTGATTGAGTGTAGGAGAACCAAGCGATCTCCAACACTGAATCGACATAATACACGTAGAAGCTCCCTCATCAATCACAGTCTGAAAGCAAGGTCTGTTTTTGACTAACACTTGGATCTGGAAAGCCATTTGATGAGGTAGGCGAGGTGTACTATTCTCTAAATCGAAGTTTATAAAGTTGGAATCCTGAATATCAACAACTCCTATAGCAGACAATAGAAATTTATGATTGCAGCACCTCCAAAGCCGACATTGCTGAAGGGGAAATAGCTAAATATTAAACAATGTTATAGTTCTGAGCAGCTCTTGCATGTGGATTGAAAGTTGACTTTCGAAGTATAGCTTTAGCAGGTGGTTTGATTACTAAGTCTGGATTAGGTTTCTCGATCTGTAGCGGATCAGAACCAGAATGAGTTGAAGTTGATGGGTTTGAATTAGAAGATTTCGCTTCCTTACCACCAACAAGATTCTTATTACCATAATCTTGCGATCGCGTCGCAATCCTGACATGGGACATCATGACAATGGGTTCTTCTGAGGCATTTTAGGAAGAACCTATCATCTTACTATCTTGATTAGGAAAAGGATCCTTCAAGACAGCAGGTGTTTGAGAACCTTTGACGATTTTCGAAACCTTAGTTCGATGTGGACAATCTCTTGTAAAATGCTCCTTGTCACAAATGAGACAAGGATAGCTTGGTTTACGTTTTTCATTAGTAGGTTCATTTTTATCTGGTTTCTCTTTTGAGTTTTGTTTATTTTTCTTCTTCCCCTTCTTTTTACCGCCAGATTTTGATTTGGCCGTAGATGATTCTACGACATGGATATCGGCAAGAATTTCAGCGGAAGATTCTCCTGTCAGGGAATCTGGTAAAGTTATAATAGGAGAAGTATCCTTTGTAGATTTCTTCTTACTTTCGGTACTAACTGAACCAATCATACCATCAGTGGCATGAGACCCTGAAGGAGCTGTAGTTATTTGATTTTGTTTTGGAAGATCGGGGATTTTTTCATGTAAAGTACATGACTGCGTATAAACGAGGTTCAGGTACTGAGCCTGAGCAATTACTTGCTCTTAAGTAATAAATCCTGCCTTAGCTACATCCTCAGTGATTTTAGGTAATAATGATTTAACAAACCATTCTACCAAAATTTGATCCGGGATAAAAACTTTCACTAAATTTCGTCGACGTCACCATTCATGAATATGATCTAAAATATATGTGGACGTTGACTGTTTTAATGAAGTTAACAATTCCGTGCCATTGTCATATCTGACAGGCAACTGAAAATGAGTTAAGAATGAAGTGGCTAACTAACTAAAATTGTAAAAAGAGCTTCATGGTAACTTAATGTATGACTTTGCAGCAAGACCAATTAGAGTGCATTGAAAAAGATGTAAGCGAATTGAATCATCTACAATGGAATTGGATGCACACCAGAGGTGATAAGTCATCACATGATTTGATGGATCTTCTCCTGACTTACCCTCAAACTTCAGGATATCACTGGGCAACTTATTAGGCATTGGTGGCCAATATGGAAGATAGTAAATTGGATCGTTCGTAAGGCGCGACAAATCAGGTAAATCCAAAGTTGCAATAAAAGGTAACTGATGGTTAGGGTCTCGAAAACCTTGGGTCACAAGACCAGCTCCAAGAGGAGGATATCCAGGATAACCTGGAATCAGATTTGCATTAGGAATATTATATCCTCCCGGAAAACTAGGATTAACCGAACCAAACTGGGGTTGTTGAGGTTGCTGATAAGTATATCCAGGGTATGGTTGATACTGATAAACTGGGCTTTGCACAGCAAGACCGAATTGGTGTCCCTGGTACAGTTGATAATTGAATTGCGGTTGACTTGTGACAACCGTACTTGGACCAGGTTGTCCTATAGGCATCTAAACCGAAGTCTGAACCGTAGGTCCTGACTGTGGTAAAGAGCTCTAAGGAGTTGATGCAGGAACAATAGAAACCGGACCTGCTGATACTCCAGAAGTAGGTGGGGTAGATTGAACAGAAGCTGCAGTAGTTGCAACAACAGTTTGAGGTGGAGTTCGAGGTGAACTAGGCCTAGGCTGATGAACTACACCAGGTGCAGAAGCTTGAACAGTAGGTTGGACAGGTTGCTGGGTTGGACCAAAAACCAAAGGTTGTCCAGATTGACTTGATAACTGCACATTAGGTTGCAAAATCTGTTGAGTTTGAGATGGATCCCACACCATGTTCATTCTGGGGTATGGACCCATAAAAGGTTGAGCATATTGAGGACCATAACCGGGTTGAGTGTAGGGCTGATAATTGAGAGGTACATTTCCAGCTCCTTGTACAAATGGTTGACCAAAAGGTGGTTGGAAACCTTGAGTTGGGTACTGACCTTAAGGTTGATAACCTTGAGGCACGTACTGAAACTAGGGCTGACCTTGAGGTATATACTGAGTTTGGGGTTGACCTTGAGGTATGTACTGTCCCGAAGGTATGTACTATCCTTGAGGTTGCCCCCCAGGCAGTATTTGACTACCTTGAGGTTGCCCCCCAGGTGGTAGTTGAGCACCTTGCAGTTGCCCCCCAGGCGGTAACTGACTACCTTGAGGTTACCCTCCAGGCGGTAACTGACTACCTTGAGGTTGTAGATTTAGAATAGCACCAGACATCATAATAATTTCTTCTACGCTCAACGGTTGAGTTCCATTATTACCAATTGATATCCCATTTTCAATTGGTTGAGGGGATGCTCCTGAAAAAGTACCAGAAAGTGACTGATACCTAGAAGGAACAAAAGGACTACCATATAAAATGTTTCCAGTGTTTGGGAAAACATGGATGACCGTTTTGACATATTCGAAGGAGGATAATAACCTCTGGGCATAGGATGAAAAGGAATACGAGGTGGTGAAAAAGAAAGACCAGGATTTTCTAAAAAGTTCGTCAATGATACATACCAAGTGTCACTAAAAGGACTGTAGATGATTGATTCACCCTTCCTAAGTTTTAAAGTTGGTTGATTTTCAGGGAGAGTTGTAACTTTCTCCAGACTAACAAGTTATTCAATAGAAATGAGTCCAGAAGGAAGATTTTGGGTAATGACACTTCCTACCCTGGGTGAACCAAGACCACTAGAAGTTGGAGAAGCAAATCCTGAGGATGGAGTAGCAGCAGGTTTAGTTTCAGGTTCAGAAATTTCAGGTTACTCAATTAATTCACTAGTAGGAGAAATACTACCAGTAACTTTGGAAAATGAAATTGGTTTAGAAATATACTCTGTTGCTTGAACTGGATAATCAGGGTGAATAATTAAATATAATTCTCCGGCTTTCAGTGACCCAACTCTACTGTCACTAGGTGATACAAGAGCTCGTAGCCCTTCAAGATGACTTGATGCATATTTGGGAGGTTGCCCCCGAAGTCTACGGGATTGTCTCGGTAATTCAGCCATGATTAAATATTTAATTACTTCACACGCAAACAAATAAAATATCAATAAAACCACCTAAAGTCTCTAAAGAACCAAACAATTGAATCACACGCCTAAAAATCTAAGAGTTCAAACCACACACAAACAATAACTTTTCCGTACTGAAAACACTAGTTGGTGATGAAATCCAACATCACAGAATTCAATACAAAATGGCGGTTGGAACAGTTACCTCGACAACCTGCTTAATGAAACAGACTAGCACAAGTTTCTTCACAAAACCGTCTCGAGTGAAGAGAACCCCCCAGAGAGTCCAAGTGAGTCTAGTCGACATCTGCTCCAGGTACAGTGAGACCCGTCCTTCACCATCACCTTAGGAAAGAATATTAAGATTATGGTCACTAAGGTTACCAACAATAACAAATACAACTGGGGGAACAATATACGATCCGATCTACGCGCAAGGGCAGAGTAACAAAGATCAATCCCCTTGAATGCTCCTCGACATGATCAATCTGAGGTTTACCAACAAGTGACCCCAAGCTCCTCGAGAATGGATGGTTAATCCGAGGTTTACCGTTTTTAATATGCGCAAATCTTCTATCTTTCCCAATGATACAAACTTGATTGTCTCAAAGGTTCGGACATGATCTCGTGATTGACTCCTTTAAGAGGAGCTTCCCAGATTATATTAATTACAATTGGATTTATTTCCTACAGCAAGATATAGCTACTTGTTGGTTTTAAATATCTTGAAGAGTTAATTACTCCCTACTCCAAGATACTAGCCTAAGCTATATTGGTGATAAGAGCCCTAGAAATAAAAAGATTGCTAGATCAATTTTAATTAAGTGTTACTTTTATGGGTTGTTTCTTAAGTCAATAGGTATGGAGATGAAATGTTGATGGTGTGAAGACTCGACTCCAAAAACACTAAAAAATGCACCTGAAATGATAAACAATTCGTTTTTCCTTTCAATGAATCTCTAGCTAAAAGAAAGAGTTGAGAATGCAATTCTTTGAAAAACAAAACTTTCCTTCAACATGTAAATGAAAATAAAATCTTCTTCTTTTTCAATCAACTCAAAACGAAACTACTAATTATGCTCACAACAATAAATCCATTTTCTTTTCAACACTCAAAACTACATAAAACAATTCTTTCAAAAGAGATTCTACGATTTCTAGAAAACACTCAAAACTATGAAAAACTAATCCTGAGATCTAAACTTCTAAAAACCTAATCAAAATAAAAGCTTCAAATGTTTTTGAGGATGTTTTACTTAGTTATTCAGTAAACTAAGGATTAATTCATTCAGAATAACAAATCAATAAAAAAACACCCAGCTATGTTTTTTTTTTTTTTTTTAAATGAAATTCACAACTTATGACCAAGTTCGTTCAAAGATTTGCAAAGAGAAACGAAATCTATTTCTCACCAAGGGAAGATTTCACAAACCAGCCAGAATTATCAAGAAGACAAAAGATACCCATATGATCTAAGGTTTCTTAGGCTTCTAATCTTTGGGTCACTACAAAGACCGAGTGAAAACCAATCCAGGCATGCAAAACTTCTAGAAAATCATCTAAAACAAAAGCACCAATGGAACTTATTCACAAGAGACTTTTGACAGGACACATGCAGATTTGGGCAGAGACTAAAAGTAATAAATTAATCCTAAACTTAATTGGACGCAAAGATTTTAGGTTTTTCAAAAATTTTGACAGGGTCCGCAGGTTTCCAGTATAACCAGATGCGGTACTGCTCTGTGCACTAAAGGAACAGTGCGGGGATGTCCACACTGTATTATAAACAGAATGTGTGGTCCTCTTGAAAATTTTGAAAAAAAAAAAACAATCCAGGACCTAAAAACTACACAATCCCACACACATCAAGCAAAAACCAGAAACAAAAACAAGTTTCTCAAGTCAAAGACAAAGGAAAATTAAAAAACCAAATTCAGTTCCCCAGTGGAGTCACCAATTTGTTGGCCGGATAAATCGATCTTGTAGATAAGGCCGATCTTCCTAGTATCAACAGATATCTAGCAACAAGTAGGACAAGCAGATCTACCTTTCTCTAAACATATCATGATCCATTAATAAAAACTAAAGAGGTGTTTAGACCCTATCTTAAGTCCAACGCTAGTTTGTGGCAGCCATGCCTCAACCATCCGAAAGAGTTTCCTTTTAAGAACCTGTAATCACAAACAAGCACACATCGAATAACACCTGCATACCTAATATAAGAAATCATGTCCATCATGGTGATCAAGGAATCCATGAAATAAACCATAAAACACAACTTATTGAGAAAAATAAACTTGATTGTATTAACTTTGAAATAGAAGAAAATTACAACCTTTGGTGCCTTGATGCTGTACAAGCTCTTCCTAGGGTCCAAACATGAATCTCCTCTACTTTGAAAAGCCTCACTCTCTTCCAAATGAGATAAAAAAAGTATGTAATCTCTACTCACAAAATCTCAATTAAGAAGACTAAGTTCCAACAACATTTCACCTCAAAAATATTCAGCTTTGAACCTCCCAAGTAACCAACCCAATGATTCATTTTATAGTGCAAAGGAAGGAGGTTACAGGTCCACCATTGAAGGGATAGAGTCCTCCTTCAAAGGGATAAGCTCCTCACATCAAGGGGTTATCTCCTTAAGGTATGGGATGCATGAACCTTTAAGGAGCGAACTTGCCACCTCAAGATTCCCTCTAGAAGCTTCCAGAAATGACTTAAAGTGAGTTTTTAAGAATGTACTTGCGCCTTTTTAACTTTTATAGGGGTTCACACCCATAACAAGAGACAGAGCGGTCAAGTGCGCAGGGGACATGACCATTAGATGTGGGACCACAGGTAATGCTAAGAGAAAGTGTGGAACCAGAGTTTTAAAGATTTTTAAGGTCTTTCTCTTATTTTCAAGGCTTGATATGAAGAACTGAGGTTTAAGACTTGCAAAGGAGGAATGTATGAGTGATGATAGACTCACACTAATTGTAGAATGTCAAGTTGACAATTTTTTGTGCAATAGGCCCGAGGAAGCTACATAGGAGATGGCTTATCAAATGCGAGCTTTGTATCCTTCATTATTTTCCATTTGAGGCAAATAAGTTCTGGTATATGTACATATCTATGGATGGTTTTTATTGTAAATACCACAATGAGGTGTGTTATAAAGCTCTAATAAGTGGTGTGATTGTCATGTTATCATGTTTGTCATGTTGGTTTTTTCCTTTCAGCAGGTTGTCATTGTAAATATTGCATCGAGCTTTGTTATAAAACTCCATAGATAGTATGTTTTGGTTTCTTGGCTTGTATGGGCTTGACCTAGGTTCAGAGGTGATTTAGCCAAGCAGATCCTGGTACCACTGGCCCTTTTTGGCAACAGTCCACAGAGCGCAGACTGAGGTCTCACTTGAAGTAGTATGGGAGGGTGATAAAACCAGGTTTCCGCACCCTGGGGATGTCTGATGAGCTTCTGGCAGTCCACAATTTGACCCTACGCGCTTGTCACTACGTGCACCTATTAGTCCTTCACAACCTGTGAGGCCGCCTTCGCGCAGCCCAACCCGGGGCACGATCTGTATTATACTCAAGTTCCTTTCTATTTAATCTGTTCTTACTCAGTTACTCAACTGATCGGTGTAAGATTAATGACAATTAACGGTATATCCAATAAGCATATAAGTGCGCGCAACAAACAAAACAACATAAATGTAAAGAATGCAATACACAAGCAGATGCATAGAAACCGGAATCAACTTCTCTTTATTACTCTTTGTTCAAGGTTACAGACTCGACCCCACCCTGTGCACTCAGTTGCAGGGGTCCGCGCACTCAGTTGCAAACTCTACTAGGCCTCTGCTCACTTAGCTGCAGAGCCTATTCCTATTACTACGACCCAATGCAATTAGACTCTTACTCTATGCTCGAACCATTCGTATTCTTCTCTCCCCTTCCCTTATTTTTACAACTTAGAGCCTCGCTCTATTTATAAAATCCCATGGCGTGTGTAGGCCGACATGACTTTACATTACATTACAATACTTTAGGGTAGACAACCCTATGACTCAACCTATACTTCGCGCTCCGCGCCCACAATTCACTACGTCTTACAATAAATTTGGCCAAAACTTGGGCTTTCAGCCCCAAAAAATGCTATGGGGGGATTCCATGCCCAACAGGCCCCCAACACAATCATCGTGACTCATCCCCGAGCCACTCAGTTGGCGCGGAGTCCCTTCAACTGGTCCCGAACTACTCGGAGGTCCGCAACACACTGTTCGGCGGTTTGTTGGATCTGTTGCATTCTTGCTTCGGAATCATCTGTGTATGAATTGTGTCCTTACCTCGGTATCGACATCTGCTGTGTGTTTTTATAGTCCCATGCCCTGGTCTGGCTCCTCGGGTCACGAAGACTATGCTTCAGCCGGTTAGTCAGATAATCGGCCCACCCGTGTAGGGTTTCAAGCGACTATTGTTTACTTTTCCTGGGAAGGGTTCTCCATTTAGTTTAACTAGCTGGACCACGCCTCCGTCTATGACCTCCTTAACCACGTATGGTCCTAGCCAGTGCGTTCGGAATTTTCTCGGAAGATTTTCAAACTTACTGTCATACAGAAGCACTAAGTCGTTTACCTTGAAGGTGCACAACTTGATATGGCGATCGTGCCAGGCCTTTTCACGTTGATTTTGTACCTACTGATGAAATACAACCAGAAACTGTTCTTCCTCGAGTTCTTTGAGTTGTGCAAGCCTTTCTTCCAGAGCTTTGCGGTCCATCATGCCTGTGAGCGTTGCTATTCGCAGACTAGGTACAATGTATTCCATCAGCATGACAGCTTCCGTGCCATAGACTGACCAAAAAGGTGTCTGTCCTGTCAATTTTTTGTACGTTGTCCTATACACCCATAATACGACAGGTATGCGTAGGTCCCAGTCGTTTCGCTATTTGTTACATACTTTGGTCAGTGCAATCTCCAATATTTTGTTGAATGCCTCTACTATCCCATTAGCTTGCGGGTGGTACAATGTACTTTTCTGATGATACCTGGAACTCTTTTGAGCGTGCTGATAGTTTTATTCAGGAAATGTGTTCTGCGGTCACTCATTAAGATTTTCAGGCAACCAAATCGTGTCAACACGTTTTCGAACAAAATTTTGACAGCCGTAGTGGCCGTGCAGTCCTTAACCGACTGCACTTCCGCCCATCGTGTCAGGTACTCTGTTGCGGTGATGATGTAGGGCGCACTCATATTTCCCTCAGGTTTTATCGGTCCCATAGAGTCGATTGCCCATTTTTCAAATGGCTTCAGTGTCATTTGTGGATTTAGTGGCATCTTGTCCCTTCGTGATGGTTTTCCAGTCCTTTGACATATATCGTAGGCTCTACAGTGCGCTTTCGAATCCTGGTGCAGGGTTGGCCACCATAACCCTGCGTAGAGAATCTTCTGGGTAGTCGCACGTCCTGTATAGTGTCCTCCTACAGCACCCCCATGTGCCTCCACAAGGATCTAACCTCGTTCAAATTCAGGCATGTATCTTCACAATATCTCATCATTTCCCATTTTGTAGAGGTGCCCTGCAATGACAGAAAAGTATGCCACGCGCACCACCAATTCCTTCTTTTGTTGGACTGAGTATTCCTTTAGCGCAATCCCTGTTGTTAGAAAATGGATTATATCTTCGAAGTGTCTATCCGCGATGTGCACTGCAAAGAGCTGTGCATCAGGTAGTCCCTCCTCCAAATTTGTTGGTTCCTCACCTATTGCAATTCATGATAAGTGATTTAGTCCTGCGTTTAGGCGTCCCAGCTTGACTATGACCTCAAAATCATATTCTTGAAATAGTAAGAGCCATATGCATATGCGCCCCCAACACAGGCTTGCTCACCAGGTATTTCAACGCGGAATGGTCGGTATACATTTTGAAATGTCCTCCAAGTAAATAGTATCAGTATTTTTGGAGCGTGTACACCATTTCCAACCCCTCATGCTCATTGGTAGAGTAGTTCTTTTTTTCTTTGGACAATCTCTAGCTTGCGAACAAGATTGGGTGATCCATGCCCTCCACACCTTCCTATCTGAGTATGGCTCCCAGTGCTATACACGACGCATCAACATGTATGTGAAATTCCACATCCCATTTTGGGAAGACCAGGATTGGAGCGGAGGCCCATTTCCCCTTCAGGACATCCAAACTCTTCATGCAATCATCATGCCAACAATATGTAGCATCCTTTTTCAATAGATTTTCCATCGGCGCTGTTATTTGGGCATAACTTTTGATGAACTTCCTATAGTATCCAGTGTGCCCCAAAGTAGCACACAGTTTTTTAACACTTCGCGGTGGTTCCAAATTTAGAATAACGACAATCTTCATAGGCTCCACCATCAAGCCTTGTTTGCAGACCACATGTCCCAGTAGGTTTCCAAAGGGAATGAGGAAGGTGCACTTCTTAAGGTTCAACACAATTTGGTGTCGGCGGAAAGTATCCAACATCAAGTGTAAGCTCGCTACATGGTGCTTAACTAATCCAAAGACAATCCAATCATCCAGATAGACCTCCAAGAACTTGTGGATGTATTATTTGAACACGGCCACAACAATACGCGAAAATATAGCTGGCGTGTTCTTCAGTCCAAACAGCATAGTAGTGTATTGAAAGCAGCCCCATTCTGTTGCGAAGGTCATTTTGCTCCTATCTTCCAGCGCGATCTTGATCTGATGGTATCCTGAGAACCCATTCGTGAATGAGTATGCTTCCTAACCGCCAACATTTTCTAGTACTTCATCTATGAATGGTGTCGAGAATGGATCGTGTACACAGGCATCGTTCAGCTTCCCGAGGTCTATGAATATTCTTATTTTTCCCTTTTGTTTTTTCTCCTGTACTACCATCAAACTCACCTAGTTGGATTCTTCTACTAGTTCAATAATTTTGGCTGTGAGTATCTTGTCTAATTCGTCGCAGACCTTCTCTTTATACTTCGGAATCAAGCGGTAAGGCCACTGCTTAATTGGCTTCACATTGGGTTTCAAAGTGATCTTCATCATCCCTAAGTCGTCAATGATCCCTTTTAAGTTCATAATTTTGGTCGGTAACAAGTCTTGGTATTCGCGGAGTAACTCAGTGACCTTATCCACCGTGGCATCATCCCAATAGTCCCCAAGCGTTGCGTACTTTGGCTCTGCCTCCGTTCCAATGTTTACCTGCTTTGTTTTTAGCGGCGCGGTGATGTCAGGATCCTCAATTGATGGTCCTCAAACCTTGTGACAACCTTCTGTTTCTGGAATATTAATATTTCGTGGGTCCTCATCATCCTCCTCAACATTTACATTATAACACTCTAGCGCACTGCTTAACTGTGTAACCCATTCTAGCTGAAGTACTTCCATTGGCTCCTATGGTATTTTGAAGGTAGTGACTTTTACTGCTTGTAGTGCATCATCAATAGTATCTGACCAACAATCTTCAAATGTGAAGGTTAACAAAAATCCCTCGTGCAAGACATCCCATTCGCTTGTACCATGGCGGAGCTTTGTCTTAGTATACCAATTCATGGGTATGATATCCAGGGTATGGTAGAATAAATGTACCCATTCAAGCTGTGGCTCTTCGCTGTACACCTTCGTCCATTTCACGAGGTGAATGCGTGGATCATTTCATTCGTCATATTTACCTACTAGCCGTATTTGTGGTTTCCCAAATTGTAGGTGCATCATTCTTCTACAGCTGCGCTAGTCCTCAAAACTTCCTTTATGTGCACCCCACCATCATGCGGGCGTTGCGCACAAAACTCGCTTCAGAGCATTGGGTCACTGTTGTTATGATATTGCGCATTCAAAGTTGCTCAGGAATTCATCCACCACTATTAATCCATCATATGTCGGCAGCCCCCTTGCCTCTGTTGTCATGCAACGCAGTGATCTAACCATCATGTTGCAATTAAGTGTTGTTACTTCATGCAACTGATTCTGCTAGCACTCTACTTCTTTGTCTAAATCTGAAGTGCAGGAGCTTTCCCGCTCCCATGAAATCATTCCATCTGTAGTCGAATTCACCCACTCCTATTCTCACGCAGTTATCTTGTAAATACAATTGAGATTTTCATCACTATCATCGTCGCGCATCGGTTCAATGTATCGCACTCCTTCGGCGGGATCTAGCGGTACTACTATGCATAGTGACGTTTTCTCAAAGATAATTTTGCGCTTCTTCATATTTATGACTCCGTTCATATCGGTGGTCCAGTCTATTCCTCGTAGCGCGGGATAGGGATTACTGTCATCGACAATCTCTATCACTTCAAAATCCGCCTGCGCGCTCACACCTTCAATATCTACTGTTACCTCTTGCAGTATTCCCATGGGAAAAATATTCCGTTGGTTCACCATTCGTAACTGGATAGGAGACCACTGTAGCGTGGGTCTGTTCATGCGTTCCCATATTTGTTTCGGCAGTACATTTGCGTCTGATCCGAGATCTAGGATTACCTGATCCATTTCATACTCGCCTATTTGCACAGTCAACCTCATTTCCCTTCTTATGCGCAATGCATGCTTTCCAAGTTTTCGAAGCACACGTGGTTCTCCTGACCCCGCACACCTAGTGGTAAGTTCCTGTAGTCCTTTGACTGCCTTGTTGTTGCGCAACAGTTTCATGCATGTCTCCAGAAAAGTAGAGAGCATTAAAGGATCCATCCCTGGTTCCAGTTGATCCTTACTACCTGAAGTAGAGGCATCCGTGAAGCTCTTCTTAGCTTCCATGAATGTCTCCTTCGTGCGTTCTAAATCAAATTTGGGTTCCTTTATAGGAGCCTTGCAAACCCACCCACTTTCTTCTGGCTGCTTCCCTTTATCATCACCCGTGGTCATACCGCCCCTGAGCATCATGTTTACATTTGGGTCTTCTTCGCGCGGCTCAGACCTCATCATCTGCAAATTTTGAGTCAGAAGGGGCTGGAGTACCGATTACAGTACCAACATGATGTCCTTGTTGGGTTTGTAGAATCGCGGGCATAATACCCTGGCCCTATGCAATTGTAAAAAATTAGTTGTCCGCAACCCCTTCCTGGTCCCATTCTGCCTCGACCTCGACTGCGCCCCTGAAATCCAACGCGCGCCATCCCTGCATTTGGGTTGAGGGCTCGCATTTTGATCTGCACCCTATAGGTAGGAGTCTGATCCATCATTAGTTCGTATCTTTGCCAGGTGCATTCATCATGGCCTACTGACCTACAAAAATTACAAAAGAATTGCTAGGACCTCTTCGTATACTTCTGCAATAGATGAAAATTATCCGTAGTGTGTTTTCCTCCTATCTGACAGATCACACACCATAATGCAAGCGTCGCGCTTGGTCCTGCCTATGCCTCGAGTCTTAACAGCATCGGCCCTCCTCCTGCCAAGTAATTCGCGAACACTGGACAATGGTCCTTCTCATGCCCTTGGCCTTTGCATTTAATGCACCATACCTCCTCGCGTGCCTTTGGTCGAGGTGTCCTGTCCTATTTCAAACTCTGCCTTTCCAAACACAAATTTTGTAGTTGCGCATGGATTTGTTGGAATCCCAACCCAGGGTCTTGTATAGGGGTCTCATGTAATCTCATTTCCATCTCTAAAGCTTCAGCCTTGGTGGAAAGTTTTTGCTGTGATAGCGCCGTCCTTAAGTGCGGCATACTGTCCATGCATCAAAGTCATATTGGCTTCATGAATAATACTCTTCAACCTTTAGTCCAAATCCAAGGGGGTCTCTCTCGGGAGCATCACGATCTCTTTAAACCTAATGATTGATTGTGTCTCTGACTTTGGCTTCCTAGATTCCCTGTTCAACGCGACCTGGATTTCTGCGATTCCTGCGTTTAGGTGGTCATTAGAATGCTTGATATACCATGTTAATGCGCGATCCTGTAGCAGGCTCACTGATCCAGGTGGATATTGGTGGCCACCTGCCAAGTCCACCTGGACCCCCACCATTGTCTTTCTCAGCATTTTCAGTTTCCT
>APFE030238539.1:54626-90630 GCA_000404065.3 Pinus taeda
ATGAACAGGGGGTGCATGTCGATCTAGCCAAGGTCCAAGTCATTCGGGATTGGCCCTCTCCAACCACTCTAACAGAGCTTCGCAGCTTTCTAGGTCTTTCCAACTTCTACCGCAGGTTTGTGTTGGGGTTCTCTCATATTTCTTGGCCCTTGAGTCAAGTCACCAAGGGCGGGGCGAAAGCAAAATTCTTTTGGGTTGAAGCTCAACAGAAGGCATTCAGGGAGTTGAAGGATCGCCTCTACACGACACCAGTGCTCGCGTTACCAGATTTACAACAACCATTTGAGGTCGAGACAGATGCCTCTGACTATGCTATTGGGGCAGTCCTTACTCAACACGGGCATCCAGTGGCATATCACAGTGAAACACTTTCAGACACAGTCCGGAAGTATCCCACTTATGATAAAGAGATGTATTCCATTGTGCAGGCTTGCCGACAATGGAAGCATTACATTTTGGGGAAGGAAACGGTCATCCACACAGACCACCGACCCCTACAGGTCATACAGACCCAAGGGAAATTGCAGAATGATCGCCATCAGAAGTGGTCCACATACCTGCAACAGTTCCATTTGAATATCAAGTATAAGAAGGGCAGCACTAATAATGTTGCAGATTGCCTCAGTCGACCACCGGTCAGGGCGTTAACCACCGTGCTCAACTCTTGTGGGCACGAGACTTCTGATTGGCCACTGCTCTACAAAAGCAACCCGAAATTCAGCCACACATACCAGAACCTCTTGGAGGGTCAGCATGTTCCAGATTTTCACCTCCAGGACGACCTGTTATGCCACCTGGGTCACCTTTGTGTTCCTTCAAGCGAGCGTGCCAAGATGATTTGGGAAGCAAACTACAGTCGGGCTGTTGGGCATTTTAGGGTAAAAAAAACGGTGGCAGTACTGCAGAAGTATTTGTATTGGCCGAATCTTCGACAGGATGTCGGGAAGTACATCAGGTCATGCACTGCCTGCACCATTGCCAAACCGACCATCAAAAAGCAAGGCCTCTATACCCCACTACCTACCCCTAATCAGCCTTGGGAATCCATATCCATGGATTACATGTCAGGCCTTCCTTCCACTAAGCATGGAAATGACTGTGTTTTTGTGGTCGTCGACAGGTCCTCAAAGATGGCCATTATGGCGGCCTGCAAGAAGAATATCACAGTAGAAGCCACTTCTAAACTCTTCTTTGAATGAGTGTGGGTACACTTTGGGATCCCCCAGTCTATCATCTTAGATCGGGACAACAGGTTCCTCGGTACATTTTGGTCCAGTCTCTGGTCGATGCTGGACACCAAACTCACTAAGTCCACAGCCTTCCATCCTCAAACTGATGGCCAGACAGAGGTTGTTAATAGGATGATCGTACACATTTTGTGCATGTACAACTCAAAGCATCCACGCACATGGGACGAGAGCCTCCCCTATGTTCAGCACAGCTACAACTGGGCTCTCCACAGCTCGACTAGCCATAGCCCTTTTCAGGTGGGTTTGGGATTCCCACTATGTCCCATCGATGTGGCCATGCCATTTGCAGTTACTCATGTAGATTCTGCTCATGTCCAGTCTGAAATAGATAAGGCAAACAGCTTCATTGAGCACATCCAACATATTCGCCAGCAGGTTCATGACATTCTGGAGAAATCTAATGCTAAGTACAAGCAACGACATGATCAACATCGGGTGCCACACAAGTTTCAGGTGGGTGACAAAGTCTGGTTGCATTTGCAAAAGGAACGCCTTACCGGAGCCTATCGGAAACTCAGACCACTCCGATATGGCCCTTATACCATTACCAAGGCTGTGGGAGACAATGCATTTGAGCTCAGTATTCCCCCATTCCTTGGCCTGCACCCGGTGTTCAATGTCGACCGCCTTCAGCCATACTTTCCGCCATTACTAGACACGTCCGACATTGCAGAACAACTCACACCCACAGAGTTAAATCCATCTTGCATGGAACAAGCTGCAACTGATCGGATCATGGACACACAGATCAAGCACACTCGCCAGCAGAATATCCAACTGTATCAAGTTGTCAAAGCAGGACAACTCCTTCACCAGGGCAAGTGGCTCACCAGCGACCAAGTGCAGCAGAAGTTCCCTCATCTCATGGAGGAACTCAACGCAATGGGGACCATTGCTTCCTAAGGGGGGAGGAATGATCCAGGTGAATATTGGTGGCCACCCGCTAATTCGACTTGGATCCCCTCTAGTGCTTCGTGTATTTTTTTTCAGTTTCTTTAATTATAGCACAATTTACTATTTTTAGCAGTTTTTTGGGTCCTAAACTTCCGGAGCCGTTTTGAGGCCCTAAACGATGTTTTTTCGGAAATCTACTGCCAACGATTTTCCTATCTAAAAATCATCCTTTCCATCGTAGTCTTGGGAGAGATCTTTCCAACGGGTTATCATGCACGTCAAACGGAGATAAGACGTCCAATTCGCGACGCCGGGAAGTTGATGTACCAACTTACCCAAAAACGGGGCCCACAATTTGGTGTTTCATCTTCTAGGGTTAGGTTTTGGAATGTGAAGGTTTTTTCCATTGTTTCTCAACAATAAATAGGCCTTCGAGCCTCATTGTAACATAGTTCAGAGGCATGTAGCCACACATCTCTTCTCAGAGATAAGCTGCCATCGCCCTAGCTGGTATTTCCATTTCTGGTTGTAAGCATATTTCAGTATTTTCCATTAATGAAATGAAGTATTATTTCCGCTGCATCTTTGTGTATATGGTTATCTCTGCAATTTGTTGCGTTCCTGTTTAAGTTTGGATCAATCAAAGTGATAAATTTCTAAAGGAATGGAAGAACAATTTGTAATAGGTTTGCAATAGAGTAATTTTGAGAAGTAATATTTTTTCAGGTCGAGTATTTGAATTGGAGGTTTGAAGGATCATTGTAATTGGATTGAGATTTGAATATTGGTTGAAAATTGAATCAACATATAATACCCAGAAGGAGAGAATGACATTAGTGCTTATGGGGAATGACATTTGGGATTTTGCAGATCAAAAACTCATCCTTCTTGCCGATGCTACACAATTGGCCGCCCATAACAAAAAGTACGGGAAAGCTAGGAGTATTAACTTGGATGCTATAAAGGATCATTTGATTCCTCACATATTGAGAAAGAACATTGCCAAGGAGATTTGGGAAACTTTGATGAAAATATACCATGGTGATAACTAAAACAAGAACATGGTGTTGATTGAAGGAGAAACTCAGGGGCACTGAGATGACCAAATCATATACAGTAGCATCTTATCTCACCAGGAACTCACAAGTTTATGGTGAGTTGATTATAATTGGGGAGGTTGTGACAAATCAAGAATTATTGAGGACAATTGTTAATAACTTCAGTCATCCATAGGTTCTCTTCATAAGAGGCATTGTGGCACGATAAAAACTTCCTAACTAGGAGAGATTATGGGATGATTTCATCTAAAAGGATATTATAAAGTAATATCTACATGGAGGCCAAAAAAGGGATGATGATGAGAAACTTTCCCTTATCAATGAGGTAAGGAAGGGAAAAGGGACCAAAAAGAATACTAGTGGAGAGGTCACCTCTCAAGCTGGAAATAACAAAGACGTAAGCAAGGTGAAATATTTTGCTTTTCACAAGAATGACAATTATGTAGGTTAGTGTCCAAATAAGAATAAGGGAAAGAATAAGGCACAAGTTGCAACATCAACAAACACAGAGAAGTGAGTTTGCCACCAAGTTCTAGAAAGAGTTATTGTTGGTGTCTTATCTTTGTGACACCATGGACAAGGGAGAATGGTCAATGGACAATGGTGCTTCTGGTCATATGAGGGGATCATGGGAGTTGTTCACCGATATTTCAAAGGTAGAACCAAAGTTGCATGTGGAGATTAGGAATAAAGTTAGGTGTTCTATAGAGGGGGGTTGGGACTATTTAGTTTTAGTTAGAGTTAGGAGATCCTCTGGAAGTGGAAAATGTGTTATATGTTCTAGTGTTACATGCCATTTTGTCACACCAAGGAAATGACCATTAGTTTGGATCTCTTGTTATCCAAAAATGCGTCCCAGAGCATTCCCCTACAAAGTTTGAAACTAAATTATCCCAAATAAAGTGGAATTTCTGGATCCTATGTACACCACCTTGATTTTCTCTATATTCATAGTTTCCTAGCTAATTTCTGCACATACGCAGAGAAGACCATTATTTTATGTGCATAAGTATGCATTGTCTTCCACTATGACCTATGAACATGACCTGAAGTATGTAAAAATAAAAAGTAAAGTCTAGAAGCATTGTTGGTAGCATATATCCCAACCAACAAGCTTCGAATGAGTGCCTATTCAATATTGATCCCTCCCATCATGGAGTAACTCCCCTTCCTTTGTAGAACCTCTATCCCACTAATAGTGGATCTCATCCCCTGGATAATGGATCCAAAACTTCCCATTCTTGGCCTCTAAAGCTACTATACGTATGAGGATTGGGAGAGGACTGTTGGAAGTAGGTTTATGTTGTTGAGATTAGGTTGGAATCCTTTTATTTCAAGGGATAGGGTTGCGGATTGTAGAAGGGACTTGAAACATCAAGGCTATATGGTTGTAAGGCTTGTCTCCAGTTTTATGAATATAAAAGAAATTGTTCTTTCTCAATTACATATTCATTAATTTAATTTGTAGGATTCCTTGATCACCTACATGGATTTTGGTTGCATATTGTTCATTTTATGATATATAATTGGTTAATTAGTCCATTTATCTCTTTGATTATATGCCATATGCTTTGATATCTTGTTTATCTTTGTCTTTGCAGATCTCTTTCAAGATAGCATGGAGAATCTAGCAGGAGTGACGAGAGGACATCTAGGGCATCAAGGAACAAATGGTCAAAAGATTTGAGGGACTTCATCAATCATTTCGTCAAATTGGTAAGAGGTCTGTATCATTCTATTTGATTTCAGTTAATTAGAGTCTAGGGAAAGGTAGCAATTCCTGTTTGTTTGTTACTAGGGTTCTTTGAAGTCTAGGGAGATTTCTCTTATCCGCAAGAGTGATTTGTCCACATAACAATTTTTCAAATCCACTGGGTAATTGTTTCAAACTCCATTAGTTTTCCTTGTTTGACCTTTTCAACCTGCTGCACAAACCTTCTTAGAGTGTCCGGAAATCTTAGAAATTTGGATTTTGGATTCGATTTGGTTTATTTTTATTTTTTCTCGAATTTCCCTGTTGTGCACACTTTTACTTTAGGCTTAGTGCACACTTCTATGCATATTCCCATTAGCAACATAGCATATTCGCATTGGTTTATTACAGATCCTCCACACATGCCTGGAACTTTTGAAAAAATTAGTTTTATCCTCTTGAAATCCAAACTTTTGGTTTTTTCCTGTTGTTTTACACTTATTTGAACCTCCTGTGAGTGATTTTCAGTTTGGCTGAGTGTTATGAAGACTTTTACTTGTGATTATCTTCTTTTTGCAAATTAGGGTAAGGTCTTATCCTATCAATGGCTGATTTATCAAAAGAGAGGTCTGTTAATCTTGCTATCTTATCTTTCTTCTGTCGATTACCTCAGGTTTTGAGTCCAGATTTCTCTTTTGCGAAAGTTTGATTTGTGTGTCAAAATCAATGATTTGCAAAATTAAGCATTGTTTGTGAAAAATACTTCTTGTGATTGCTTTGAAATGGGAAATTATTTTTTCTTTTTGCTGCAAAAGTGTTCATGAATCATACTTTTACTGCAAGTAAATTCATTACATTCAATTAAGGAAAATTCATTTTTAGTCATCATTGGTTTCTTGTTGCATTTTTCGAATTTCTGAGTGCTTGTATGAAAAGAGAGATTTCATGTTTGCTTGTGTTATTGTGCAAAGTGAAAATTTGAAATTGTTTTCAATATTTGGGTGATTTGAAATTGGTTATTTGCATTTTAAGGAAAGGGTTATAATGGGGTTTAGGGTTTTTTCTTATATTTCAGGTGAAAAATTGTAAGACTCTTTCCTTGCTTTAGATAGATTTTCATTGAAACAAAAGATCATATCATCATTTTCGATTGCATTACTATTGCATCAAGTCATAATTTCATCAAGTTTCACATCCATTACCTTTGCGTAATAACCACTATTAAAATCAACACTAATTAAAATCAATTCAGAATTTTTTATTCTTAGGGCTCTTTTCCACCTACAATAGATTAAATTATAGGGCTTTGGAATAGGGAACTGAGTAAATTTTCAAAGCTGCAGACAAACACTAGAATCTCACAATAGGGAGATAAATACAGTTATTTCAATTTTTCTATGGGAAACTCCCCTTACAAAGGAGTTATTCACGATATCATAGCAGACCTGGTGAAGTGATCATACTGACTTCATTGACTATGGTAGAGTGATTTACATGTATTACAATGGCATCGAAAGGTACTTGGGGTTACTTGAAAGTAAACCTCCAATTAAGCATGTTGAGGAGATTTCAAGCGGATTGAGTTTTGTGACTTTGTCCTTCTGTGTATGTCCGATTTGCTACTGTCCCCCCCAAGTAGAATTATTGTAGTTGGTAACCTTAGTGACCATAATCATAGGGCTATTAAATTAGGTGACGACATAGGGAAGGTGTTGTCGTACTTGGAATAAACATTGACTAGGCTCACTTGGACTTTTTGGAGGGTAATCTTTGCTCGAGATGGTATAAGTGAAGTTATTTGCACCAGATTGTTTCATTAAGCACGTTGTCAATGTAACTGGTTCCACTCACTCATATCTACAACCACTTTTCAATTTGATTTCTGCGACGTTGAATTTCATTACCAACTAGTGATTTTGTTGTGAAAAGCTTCTTTGCATGGTTTGAATCCTTAGATTTTTTAGAGTGTGTTAATTGTTTGTTTTTACTTTTTTTTAGAGACCTTAGGATTGGATTGTGAATATTGTTTAATTTTGTGATAAATTTTAATCCTGGCTGAATCACCAAGGCAATCATGTAGGATGAAAGGTAAACCTCCTAAATACACACCAAGTCAGTTGGAAAAGATAAAAACTAAAATGTCAAAGTCCAAATATCAAAAGCCTCAGAAGAACATAAAACAACGACAATTTTACAATTTGAGACAGTAGAAACTGAAGTGAATCCAATGCAAGAAGTATAATCAAGCTTAGTTTACTCTGGTCCAGATATTGCCAAAGTAGTTCACACATAATCTGGCACTAGTGAAGTTTCAGATACTAAACTTACTAAACTAGATGTAGAACATCCCGAATTTGAAGTTTCTTAACCCGAATCACCTTCAATTGTTTTAGCTCCTACTTGTGAGCCACCTTCACCTCAAACGAAGTTGATAGTTACGAATAAATCACCTCTTGGATTAATTAACATTGAAGACGTTACCGAAGAAAAAGAGACCTCATTCCATTTATCGATAATGAAACTTTTGACCCAAGGGTTCCTTTCTCTCTTTTATGACCCGACCCTTGGTATTCTACCACTTTGAGGTTTTTAGGTCAAAATTTGTCATTGCCATGCATTCCTTTTTATTCACCAGAAAGAAATATGTCAAAAATTACTATTGGGGGTGAACCTATTGATTCATTTATGTTTACCAGCTCCCCAAAATCACTATTATATGGTGGTCCGTCAGTTCCTCCTGGATACTAGTCACTTACTGGGACTTTTTCAAGAGCCACTTCTTCTCCCCAATGTTCTACTTGGTCATCTGGTTTATCTACATCTAATGTTTAGAGCATGACTTCCATGCCTGAAGTGCTTATGACATCAAATCAACAAATTTTATGTGGTTTCTAGTAATTCTAGTAACTCTCAAGTAACCCCAACTGGCGTTTATTACCAGCCTAGGGGGAAACTGCCTTATCCTCCACCTAGAGGACAACCTATTTTTGGGGGTCAACTTGCTGTAAATCAAACTTTACTTGGTAATCCTTATCCTGGGAAGAACACTATTTGGAATCCTACTTTTAATCAATAATATGGCCCAAGTGCTCCGTACGTGCCACTCTATCAGCCTGTTCAGCCAGATGGGCAAGCTATTCCTCAAATACCCGTTCCAGGTATTGTTGTACCTATATAATAGCTTGTTCATGGGATTCCTCAAACAAGTGTCCAATAACCCATCTAAGGAATTCCTCAAACACTTGTTCAGTAATCTATTCAGTGACCTGTTCAGAGTTCACCACAAACCCCTGTTCAAATACTTGTTTCAAAGCTAGTTCCAAGTTCTCCTCAGACACCTATTCCAGGAATGTCACAAAAACTATTCCAGTAACCCCTCAAATATCTGTTCCTTGGACTACCCAGGTAATCCCATAGACTTATGCTTATCAAACTATTCATATTGTCCAGTTTATACCACAAATTCCTCTTGGGAAAACCATACTAGGAATAGTGCAAACACCTTTTCAAGGTCAAGCTTTCCAAATCCTGCCTTGTCAAGGTCAAGCTTATTAAGTTCCACCTTGTCAAGGGAAAATTTTGCAAAGTCCACCTTTCCAAGGTCAAACTTTCAAAAATCCACCTTTTTAAGGTCAATTAGTTCAAATTCAATTTGTTCAAGGTCAACCTTTGCAAGGGAAAACTATACAGGGGAAATATTATTTAGGTCAAATGGGTCAATCTCAACCTTTTCAGAGTCAAACATACCCCAATCATACTTATCAAGTCCCCGTTCAATCTCAACCTGATATGGTTCATCTTGGTTACCTTGGTGGAATTCCAATTCCAACTTCACAGGCTATTCCAGGATATCCTGGGTATCCTCCTCCAGGGGTTGGTCTTAGCCTGCAAGGTTATCAATATTTACCACAAGACCCTAAACAATAGTTACTGTTTATTACAACCCTAGATCTACCAGATTTATCCCGATTAACCAACGATCCTATTTATTATTATCCTTATTGGCTGACAATTCCTACCATGTTACCGAGTGACATACCCAAATTTGAAGGAAAATAAGGAGAAGACCCATCCAATCATGTGATGACATATCATATTTGGTGTGCATAGAATTATTTAATTGATGATTCCATCCATCTTCACCTTTTCTAATAAACTTTAACCGGTTCGAGAGCCAAATGGTACATTGAGCTACCTCTCACTTCTTTCCATAACTTTAACTCCCTAGAAACTGCATTTTTAACCAACTTTTAGTTACCGATCAGTTATGATACTGGTACCAAACTATTGACTTCATTAAAATAATCAAAATCAACTCACATGTCCGATCATATCCATGAATGGAGACGTAGATGTCGTTTAGTCAAAGTTTTCATTCCAGATCAGATTTTAGCTAAGTGGTTTACAAAGTCACTTCTTCCCGTTATTATGAAAGATGTTGCGAAGGGATTTGTCATCACAGAAGAGCATGTAATTGCACATGACCAGTATTTAGACTTAGTCTACACTCAATATGGCACTTTGTATTAAAAAATCCTGAATTTACGTGCCCTACGAGTGAACCAGTCATTACGTCTCCTATAGGATCAGGATCTAATGCTGCTGATGGTATTATAGGTTCTACTAGCCAATCGTCTAAGGGGAAAAATAAAAATTCTAAAAATACTTAGACTTTGGGCATACAAGATACACCATTTGAAAGCCTTCCTACATAAACTATTTTCGAAACCAATTCTGTAGAATCATCTACTAACAAGATGAAATCAACCGGAACTAAAAATAAGGGGAAAGATAAATTGAAACAAAATGCTTGTTCGAAGGATAAATCTACTAAAACTAAGCCTATTGACGAAAAATGAAAGACTCGCTATCCTTTCCTTATTTGAAATGAGGATCACTATACGAAGGAGTTCCCACATCAGGCAAATGTTTCTATATTAACTAAAGGTTCTCCAACTCCCGTTGTTTGAAGGATCCATTTCCTTCTCAAGATAGAAAAATGGTTTCTCATAACACTTCTTCCTCTTCCACATCGCAAGATATCATTATGATTTATTTTCAAGAAGTTATGGTAGCTATGAGATCGAAATATTACAGGTCTAAATGTCCTTTTGACAATGGAAATGAGGCTAGTTCATTTGGTCAACCTTCCAATTCAATTCCTCCTCCTCTTTCTGAAACATTACAGATTGAGAAGCCAAATCAAGACATGATGATCTTACCGCCCCCCAAAGACGCACTTTGGAAATTTTCTTTCAATCTGCATGCTAGAGCTGCACAAAATTACAACATTATTGAAGACCTGACTATGTCTCCTTTCACAATGTTAGCTCTGGAGGTTCTGCAAACATGCTCGATAGAGCGAAAGCTTTTATTGCTAGTCATAGGAGCTATTGATCCAGAGGATTCTAAACTAATTTTCTTTTATCTTGAGAGTCATATCCTGAGACTCCCTCATCAACTCGCATTCCAGATTCTAGTTTTTGTTAAAACTAGATGAGTATTTCACACAATTATTGATGAAGGAGATTCTACATGCATTATGTCGATTTATTATGGAAAGCTTTTGGTTATCTAACCATCAATCTATCACCTAACACTCTGAAATCCTTTGATGGAAGAGGTTTTCATCCATATGGGATCCTGAATGATTTTCCCATAGAGCTAGAGGGAAAAACGGTTGCAATCAAAGTTGAAGTTATTGACATCAGCTTGATTACAACCTTTTTCTTTGTTGAAGTTGGACCTACGCTATGTCATCAATGGTCTTGTCGTTGTTTCGAATGATACAATTTCCTCACAAAGGGAAAATTGTTAAAGTAGACGAGTTGTCTTACTACACTTCAAACCCTAACTCTACGGGTAGCATAACTTTTGTCAGAAAAATGAATACTTTTTATGAGGATATTGGTGTTGGTTTACTCAAAGACTCATCACTGATGGGAACCTTTGCGATGCCTCCACCAAATTTTCCTTCTAATTTTTCCGAGGTTAATATGATTACATCAAGCACTATGGAATATTTCAATCCATGGATAATGCCTTTAGAGTATGAATTATGCTCTTATGGCAATGAGATGCCTTTGGGCATTCTTTAATTGGCTTATCAGGTAGTACAATCATTTTCCAACCCTTCATCTTCTGATATTGATTGAGTGGATACAATCAATGATGATTATTCTCCTTTACCTTGGTTAGAACCATTTTCACTCTTTGATCCTTTCGAATCTATGTTTCCAACTGACGAAAGCATCATGGAGGTTATGACTTTGGATGAAATGCCCTCGAATGATCACCATCATCGTTCATCTTTTCTACCTAACCCTAGTAAAATCGAGAATGATTTTTCAAACATGTTTTCACCTGAGATAGTAAATAGTCTAGAATCACCCATTTCAGTATTTCAAACTGAGCCCGAAAGGAATTTGGGGAGAATATTTGCAATGACTATGATTGACATCTCAGTTAAAACAAGTATTGTTGAAAATATTCACATAGGTGCCTCTTGACCGGTCAAAAAATTCAAACATATAAGGCCTTATTTCAAGAATTTCGCAACATTTTTGCTTGGTCTTGTTAGGAAATGCGAGGAATTGACCCAAGCATTGTATTACATGAAATTAAGGCTTGCCTGGATGCCAAACCTATCAGACAATGATTATGTCTGGTGCATTCGTGAAAAGATACTAAGATTAAAGCCGAGGTCGAGAAACTGCTCAAAGTAGGTTTCATCTACCTGGTTCCCTTAACTAATTGGGTGTCCAATATCATACCTGTTAATAAGAAATATGGAACCATTAGAGTATGTGTCGATTACATGGATATCAATAAGGCTTTTTCCAAAAGACAATTATCCTACTCCCTATATCAATCGAATCATTGACGAATGTGTTGGAAATGAAATGTTTTTATTTATGGATGTATTTTCTGGCTACAATCAAATCAACATACTCTTAGCTCATCAACAAAAAATCACATTCATCTGCCCATGGGGGAATTTTTCCTATCGAAAGCTCCCATCTGGTTCGAAGAATGTCGGTGCAAATTTTCAACGGGCAATGTCTTATGCATTTCACGATATCAATCAGATTGTGCAACCTTATTTAGATGACTTTCTAGCTCACTCATTGAGACAAGAAGACCATACAATGCATCTGAGAGCAATCTTTATTAGATGCAATCATAACAATATTCGCTTGAATCCACATAAGTGTGCTTTCTGTGTGCAATCTGGTCGATTTCTAGGATTTTTTGTTTCAAAGGAGGGCATTCGTGTCGATCCTTTGAAGGTTGAGGCTATTTTGAATTTTCCTCCTCCTTCCAATTTTCGCTAACTCCAAGGTTTGCAAGGGAAAGAAAACTTTCTATGTCAATTCATCTAGAAATATGCTGAGTTGACTAAAAGTTTTATTTAAATTTTGAAAAAGGGCATCTCATTTATCTGGGATAAAGTGGCTCAAAATACCTTTGATGCGATTAAACATGCGTTGATCCATACACCACTATTGCATCCTCTTGATTATCACCGAGACTACTTTTTATAGTTAGCCACGTCCAATGCCACCATTGGAATGGTTCTATTTGAGGAAGACAAATCAAACGAAGAGCATGTGATATATTACTTAAGTCATAATTTGAACAAAACTGAAGCAAAATATGGACATGTGGAGAAATAGGCCTTGGCAACTATTCAAGCTGTCCAATGTTTCTGCCACCACATTTTATTGCACAAAACTACTGTGATTTCTGATTGCAACCCCATGGTTTACATTCTTACCAGAAAATTGATGGGGGGCAAGTATTCCAAATGGATAGTCATCCTATAGGAATTCATTAAATTCAAATCTAAGAAATCATTGGTATTTGCTGAGTTATTGTGTGACTTTCCATGTACTAAAACTGAAAACACGGTAGAGGATTCTCTTCCAGAAGAATCTCTCTTTCTAATAAGTAATTTAGATCCCTGGTATGAAGATATCATCATTTATCTTCAAAACCATACATTTTGGCCAAAACTGAGTGAAACTGATCATCAATGTATGGATCCCAGCAATACAATATTGTTGGCAATACACTTTATCGTCATGGTGCTGATTCTATTTTATGACGATGTTTAACTCACGAGGAAGCCAAAAAGGAATTAAATGACTTCCATTCTGGAGCTTGTGGAGGTCATATGTCAGGGTTTTCCATTGCTCAAAAGATCCTGCACGTAGGGTTTTTCTGGCCTTATGTGTTCAAAGACTATATCATTGCATTCTAGAAATGCCATAATTTTCAAATCTATGATTGAAAAGTACGAGCACATCCAACTCCTCTTCACCCAATAATTGTTGTCGGTCCTTTCGCTAAATGGGGCATTGAATTTATTACATGTAACCCTCACTCAGCCGGGGGGTGTGGGTTCATTATCCTTGCAGTAGATTATTTTACAAAATGGGCCAAGGTGATGCCTACATATGAGGAAAATGGTGAAACAACATCCATATTTGTGTTCAATCATGTTATTACGCGATTCAGACTACCACAAGCTATCGTCATGGACCACGGTAGCCATTTTTGAAACTATATGATGACCGATATTACCACAAATCTAGGCTTGTGTCATGATTGTTCTACTCCATATTACCCGTAGGAAAATGCCCAAGTGGAAGCTGCTAACAAGGTTTTAACCACCATGATTAAACAAATTATCAGGACTCATAAACGAGAGTGCCATCTAATGCTTTATCCAAACTTGTGGGCATACTGTACTATAACAAAAAATTCAGTCAATTTTACTCCTTTCCATCTTGTCTACGACATGGAAGTAGTTATACTGATTGAATGCGATATAACATCTTTGAAACTGGAAATTGAATTATTACCACCTACTTCTGCTGAAGAGGAACACTTCCTGTACTTAGCACGTCTCGATGAGACTCGCCGTGATGTTGCATTAGCTAGCGAGGCCCAAAAGAAACGAGTTAAAGCACAATATGATAAAAATGTCAAACCTCGTTTCTATGCAGAAGGTGATTTAGTCTTGGTCTATGATCAACAACACGATAAGTTAGGCGTTGGTAAATTCGAGCCTATGTGGCATGGCCTTTATATTGTAAAACGTGCACTTGGAAAAAGGGGCCGAAAAACTAGTGGATTATGACAAAATTCCTTTGGGAAATCCCATAAACGGTCTTTACCTAAAGAGATATTAAGCTTAGATTGTTCGATGAACCATTTGTATATTACTGTACCATAATTTAAGTGTGACAATTTTTAGCATTTTTTGTGATATTTTGCTACTTCTCTTGCTCATCTTGTGTTGCACTTGATTTGTAGATGTTGAAATTCCCTCATACTTACATTGGCTTCGTTGATGGTGCTATTCGTAGTACTCATAATTTTTCTTCCGCAGCCTGGGCCATTTATTCTCCCACAGACGAGTTAGTTTCTATTCATGGGATATGCCTCGGTCGAACAACGAACAATATTGTAGAATGTAGCACAGTGATTGAGCTATTATCTAATGCCATTGCATTTGTCATTCATTGGGTGATCATTAGGTTAGATTCACAATGTTTGGTATTACATTTGAATGGTGTTTATTTAGTTAGAAGTGCTTCCATGTTAAGTATATTTTTGCGGGTTTGTCTCTTGGAAAGAGAATTTGATTATATTGAGTATCCACATATTCCGAGAAATTTAAACACATTAAAAGATGCATTAGCTAATTATGTTTTAAATTGGCACTTGTAGAACATTTGTAAATAAATCAACGCAATATTCATTCACATATTGTACAAGATAGACATAAATAGAAGTAGTATTTTTCATTATATAAAAGTCTACAAATAGTGTGGCTTTAATAAAAAATGTCGTCCAAGGACATGAGGCCACGTGGCATTTATTTTCTGAACATGCCAATACATCATCAAAATTAAAAGTCTAGCCCTCAGACTAGTCACCACGCAAGATGATGATCATGGTAGCATATAATAACATGTGCTACTCGTAGCAAACATATAATAAGACTAGGTACTCTTGCAGTATGCCTCTGGTAGCAGTGAGGGAAATCATCTATCGTGACATCAAGAATGTCCAAAGTCAACCTCTCAAGGTTGTACTCTATCTCTCTTAGTATCTCTGTCACCTCAAGGTTTTGTACTAGAGCTGTTGGTTGCTCCACATGCCGATCATATCTATGTAATCCAGCTGGTCTCACTGGGGCCACATCTACATGATCATTTCAGATAATTATCTTTGGATGCCAAAAATAACAAAAAATGAAAAATTTCAAAAATCAACCAAAATGTGAAGTTTTACCTATAGCACCCCACTGCATCCCAGGAGGTAGTGGCATGTACAGATCTCCTGTGAAGTCCATCCCTGCATACGAGAAATCTTCGATCATGATGATCTAGTTTTCCAACCACTCGAAGAAGTTAGGAGTAAATCTAATTATTGGACCCTCGCCACCTCCATGGCATGTCATAAGTGTAACCGATTTCAACATGCGTGGGTCACGAGACCCTCCTCTCTCTACAACTACCTATGGAGCCAAAAGAAGAATCCGTTCTAAAGCAAACTAAATAATGAAGGCACCATACCCAAAGTTTTTAAGTTTTCAGATAATGACCCTGTTTAGTTTCCCGTTCAGATTGGAAACTATAGCCTCACTCCAGTTAAAAATGGTACCCTAAAATAAATCCACAACAGTTTACATTTGAGCCTTCATGATAAAATGAAAAGTTGCACTACACACAACTATGCAACAGTGAACCCGATGGCTTTCAAAGGAATTTCTGCAATGGTTTTGATGTCAATCCAACCATCTTTGAGAGTTGCTCCATCAGTACAATGTTGTATCAAATAGGTAGCATTGGTTTCAACACCTTTCCTATGCCCATATAGGATGATTTCCTTGCCACGGTGTGGAAGTCCACTCAAGAAGTAAATGTCATCAGCATCTATGACAAGTCTATGGTCTCCGACTATGAAACATTCTTCCTGAACATTCCACTTGCCTACCATACATTCTAGGAAGTCCAATTGGGACTTCATGCCAAGAATGGTAAAAAAAACTTGTACAAACCACAGTTTTTCAAGACCTGTATGGTTGATGGATAATTTATAGCAACTATATCTTGTTCCTCGTGCTTATGTTCTCTCCATTCCATGTCTGCGGTTCAAAAGCCTGCAATTAAACATAGAAAATCATTAGAATGAATTATGGAGAGATTTGGAAAAAAAATTGGGCGTTTTCTCTATTAATTTTCTTGCCCTGGATACTGTGCGCAACTGATTTAAGCAAACAATCCGCATGTGCGTGGTTTCTTTCCTTGAAACTGCGCACATAGTGTTAAAATATAAGTCAATGTGTGCAGGCACGATAAGGGCAACCTACACACATCATGGGTGAAAATCAATTTTAGAACCCTTCCCCAAAAAACCTAAATCTACTATGAAAAGCTAAATAAATGGCATGAAAATGAAGAGCTCGGATAGACCATTTACTTGGAGGAGACGACTCACGATTTCATCCAACGATTTTCCCGGAATCAATGTCAGAAGTTTTTGGTAAAAAATGACTTCTATCGCTCTCAAAAGGATAAAAACACAAATGGTGAAAACTTTTTACTATTTGGGCTTTTTATAAGTTTTTAGGGCTAATTAAATAATATTTTTTGCCTATTGGCTTTTTAAAATCCAATTTTATAAATGTTTTCACGTTATTTTTTGAGCAGAGATAATTATTTCGAGTTTAAGTGTGCGGGTTACAAGTTAATTAAGGAAACAAATCATTTTGGTATTGATTACATTTTTATCAATTTTTCGAACTTGTTAAAACTTACAAAAAAGCGAAACCATGGAGTTCTCTTTACGCCCTTTTAAGAGACCTAAAAACCGAAAATATTGCCGAGTACTTGATTGTTCAAACTCGTAAATGTAAAGAACAACCATCTATTCTGTATAAGTTTACCCCTTTTACAGAATGAACTAGACTATTTACGAAAAGGTATACGTTGAATAATCATGATCAATAAAGTTCTCTCCTACATTATTTTATCCTTTTTCGGGCTTGAGGGACTAAATTTACAAAAAAGAACAATGTTGAGTTTACTTATGTTTTTCTTCTGACTCCCTAAAACTAAAAACCCTGAGATTTACTTTCTCTAGGCTTGTTAAAATTTTACGGTAAAAGAATTGAGCGAGTTTCATTTTTGTGTCTTTTCAAACTCTTTAAACATGAAACCAACAGTGAGTTACCCCTTTACTGGACTTATAAAAATTAAACAATATAGGACTTGTTAAGCATGATGAGATTGAACCACTCCTTCTTATGGTTCATTAAAAATACTTCGGAGGACTCGTCCAAAGAATGATCTTAGAGGACAACTAAATTTTATCCTCCTCAATATTGTAAAAAGTAAGAGCTACTTGCCAATAATGGTGGGGGAAAAGTGAGAAAGAATCTTTGTTTTTTATTTGTGAAAGGAAGTATGGCACTCTTGAACATGACACCTTGCCACTTTCATGTCCAGGTTGGGAAATCCATTTGCTACTCAGTTGACCATGCCTCATTGAAAGTCTTTAGTTAGTTTGGGTTTTATTTTGAGTCAAACGATGCCAAGTCATCATGTCATGTCTCTGATATGTTCAAGAGAAGTTCAACCTCAGCCAAATTACTTTGTCAGTCTTAGCCTTCAGTTGCATCGACCATTCCTGAGTCAATAATGGATTACTCCAAACTGCTTTTCTTCAAAACTTGACATGAGTTTTGTGTCGTCGACCCTCCTACGACAGCTCGATTCCTATCAACTTTGGCTCATTATCTAGGAAGTTGATCTAGAAACCTTTAGTACCTTGAGGCCTACATGCCTTAATGGTAGGTTTCTCGCCTTCGACGATAGGTTCTCATCATTGACCTTCAATTGAATGATTCTATGAGTGTTCGACATCAAATCATCTACTCACACCTCGTAGATTGTACTAGGAGTACCTTGAGAGCCATTGTCATTATTGATGGTTTCTCTTGCACTTGTTAATGGTTCACAACATTGACCGGTAATAAAATGGTTTATACCATGTTCGACTACGATGCATTCACTCACATGGCTAGATTCATACTATGGATTGAGAGATGGAGATCAAGACCCTGGATCTAGTTTCATCCATCCAAGCTGCGTGGAGTTATTAAATATTCATGATTGTAAACATAGATCCATTGATGGTTGTGTCCATACTATGTCGTTCATTAACATGGATCTTCAGATATATTTCCATACTGTGCTTTGAGACATTTATGTTTTGAGTATGGGAAAGCCTACCTCAGTGATGATATTATATATTGCATTGTAATGTTTTTTTGATTATTTCAGGTCTTCGACTGCAGTGTCTAACCCAAACCTTGACATGATAAAGCACTTTAGTCATCAAAATAGTTATTTCGACTTTGCGCTTTAGGAGGCAATCTATTACACGTCATTTTGTCACATTAGGCAAATGACCGTAAGTTTGGATCTCGCTCTATCCACAAATGTGTCTCAGAGCATTCCCTTGCAAAGTTTGAAAACTAAATTATCCTAAAGAAAGTGGAATTTCTAGATCCTATGGTACAAAACCTTGATTTTGGCTTCGTAGTTTCCTAGCTAATTTCTATGCATATGCAGAGAAGACCATTATTTTCTACACATAAGTGCACATTTTCATCCAATACAACCTGCGAACATGACTTCAAGTATGTAAAAATAAAAAAGTAAAGTCTAGAAGAAATTTTGGTAGCATCTATCCCAACCAACAAGCTTCAAATGGGTGCCTATTCAATATTGATCCCTCCCATCATGGAGTAACTCCCCTTCCTTTGTGGAACCTCTATCCCACTAACAGTGGATCTCGTCCCTTGGTGAATGGATCCATAACTTCCCATTCTTGGCCTATAAAGCTACTACAGGTTCAAGGATTGAGAGAGGACTGTTAGAAGTAGGTTTATGCTATTGATATTAGGTTGGAAGGATTTTCTTTCAAGGGAAAGGGTTGGAGATTGTAGAAGGGACTTGCAACATCAAGGCTATATGGTTGTAAGGGTTTTCTCTAGTTTTATGAATATAAAAGAAATTGTTCTTTCTCAATTACATCTTCATTGATTTGATTTGTAGGATTACTTGATAACCTACATGGATTTTGGTTGCATATTGATCAGTTTATGATATATAATTAGTTAATTAGTCTAGTTATCTCTTTGATTATATGTTGTGTGCTTTGATCTCTTGTTTGTCTCTATCTTTGCATATCTCTTTCAAGATAGTAGGGAGAAGCTGTCAGGAGCGATGAGAGGACATCTAAAGCATCGACGAGTGAATGGTTGAAATCTTTGAGGGAATTCATCAATCATTTCATCAAATCAGTAAGAGGATTCTATCATTCTATTTGCTTTCAGTCAATCAAAGTCTAGGGAAAGGTAGCAATTACGAGATTCATGATCCAAGATACAGGTTATGACATGGATGTTTCACATGGATTTGACTTGGTTTCCCTTCGTCGCCACATTAATTAATATAGTTAATAATGGTCCAATATGGCACATTAATAGTCAAAACTTAATATTACTTCAACTCTATTTCACCCTCATTTTTAGTTATTATTCATTATTTCTGTGAGAAACCTCTTTGCTTTGCTAAAACCTATGTTACTGCTACAGGCGAATTCGAGTGATAATACCAGGGAAGAGATGAAAAAGGCTAAACCAAAGAAGAAGACTCTTGCACGCATGCTGGATAGCCCATAAAAAGAACTAATAGATGAAAAATCACTAGAAGCAAGTTTATTCTTCGACAAAGTTTGCACTATGGATTCTGGAAATTCATCATAGGAGAACATCTATAATTTCTTTGAGGATGATGGGCCATGATTCATGGTAAAAACACCAACAATAGATGACATGACTCCTACTTCCGAGGTCACTGTACATGATGCAGCAAATTCATTTCTGCACAGAGTTGTTGCTAGGCTGAGGCTCATGCCATATATGGACATGATAACATGGGTGGTTGAAGATGTTATAGTTACAAAAAGGAAATTTCTTACCAAGAAGGGCACAATTATTGGTTTAGTTACTGTAGAATACCTTTAGGCTATGTATCAACTTCCAAAGTTGCAGCATCATTTTAACAAACAATATGTGGAGAAGTTTACAGAAAAACATGAAGAACCAACAACTTTAATTAAAGACTGGAGATGGAATCCTAACCAACATAAAATTGAGGCTGATGGTAAGTACACGAGTGTTTCTCTTGCAACCCCTTTCAATCAAGTCACTTTTATGCTATGTAGGATATATGCATCACCAAATGTCTCAAAATTCCCAAATGATTGGATTCCCCTAATTGATGGCGCCTAAGAGGGTGGAATTTTCGTCTGGGCTACTATATTTTCTGATAATTTAGCCAAACATATTCTTGCAATTCGCCAATCTTGCATTGTTTCTGAGAATAAAATTTCCCATTTTTATAAGTCTACTTATATAATGGATTTCCTATGTGTTACTTGGATTTATCTTCCATGGGATGGAAATGGACTATTTCTAATCCTTTGCCCATTCATTTCTATTATAATTCCCTATCAGAAACCAACTATTTTGCACAATTTTACCAAATTTTTGATAGGTATGAGTCAGTGTATGAAGGAAAATCACCAAGGATGTCCCCAGAGGCTATGGATAGTTTGAGGAATATTGGAACTTGGTTTGGGGAAGAATAGTTTACCTATATTTAATTTTGAGGGAGTTATGTTGCACCACACATTCTGCCCCTTTGTATTATAGATAAGTTTCTTTGTAGGGAAGTAACCTATCAATTGGTTGGTCATGGTCTAATTAGAGCTTTGAAAGAAAGCAATAAGAGGGTCTAGCCTCAATTTCCATTACCATTTGGCATTTTTTATTTAGCAAATTACCAACATGCACAAAAAGAAATACCACCTATAGAAGAGCTCAAATTATCTATTATGCCTTTCTGAACATATGGCCCTAATAATGAAGCAAAGCGAGTAGTTTCCCTTGTCGGTATAAGAAGATATATTCACGAGGAGAACAAATATGATGATATCTTTACTCAAGCCTCTTTTTTAAATTCAATATTGGAAAAGGTGATGGACACATTACCATAGGAAGAACATGACCAATTCTTTGCTCATGGATGCACTAGCACTTCCTACACATGAATCTATCTGTGACAGTAATCCAACTATATCTACTCAACAAGCCACATCAACATCCACATAGCAAGAAGTTTTAGTTCAACATCAAAAAGTAGGGGCATCAAGTTCAACAGGTCCTAAAGCTATAATTTCTACATTACCTAAGATGGATAAATTATGGAAAGAGTTTAATCAAACTCTAAAGGGTAAGCAAAGCACAAAAAACAAGAATTCATAGATTTAATAGTTGAAATAGTCTCTTAGAATACTACAACTAAGAATGATCATGTTACCATCCAGAACGCCCCTAAGGACAAAGCGAAATTTGAAAGAACATCTACAACAATAGAAGTTATTCTAGTCCATCCCACTTCATAAGTATTCCTCAACATTGAGGAAATCACTCCTCTAGATATTTTTTACAGTTCATAGCACAAGGAAGTTGCCAGAAGTGGAAGAAAGAAGAGTAAAATTGAGGAATTCAAGGCCTTAGTTTTTGGAAAAGCTTCTTAAGTCACACTTGTTGAAGTTCTTTGGAAAGGATCCTCTATTGACTCCACTAGTGATCTAGAAAAGTTGAGTCAATTTACAAGTGCCTATTCTTCTTCTACAATTGAAAAATTCTTTGAAGTACAAGGTGAAGTCAAGGAAAAGGATGAGAAAATTCCTAATATGCAATAATATTTTGAAAAAGTAAAAGAGCATCTGAAAGTTCAATAACATACATAATTAATCTCAAAAGATAAAAAGATAATACCATTACAGAGATGCAAAATCAGTTAGCATCATTGAAAATTCATCATGCAAAAGAGATTAATGCAAAGGAAAGTCAACTTAAAGAATCCTGAAATCAAGTAAAACACCTACAAGCTAGCTCATTTCAGTTAGATAAGTTCAAGCATGAAGCTCGAGAGCATAACAATCAACTTAGAATCAATAAGAGTTATTATTTGGAGAGCTCAATTTAATGGAAACCCAATGCATATTTGGTGGCAATTTAACTGATGAGTTAGTGGAAATAAGTTTTTTTATGATGAAGAAAATAAAGATCTCAAATAATTCTTAAAATGAAAATACCGTGAATGTCATAATATAGAATGTCATATGTGCCAAAGATGGATGAGAGACAAACTAAGGTTTTTCTTAAAATCTTAAAAGCAAGAATTCGTGCAATTAAGCAATCTCTCAATGATGTCCAAGATATTTCTAAACCCATAGTAGAAGTGGTGAATGACTCCCTACTTGAGGCCCATCCAATTGCAAATGCCATGAGGATTCCTGGCCAGATATGCAAAGATTACGAGAGCACTGGAATGAGAAATTGAAAAAGGTAAATCTAGATGACAAATGGAAATATTATGTAAAGCCCCATAATCATTAGTTGTTATTAAAATCATTAAAAAATAGCACCGATAAAATTCTTCCACAATTCAAAGAAGCTATCTTTAGCTATCAAATGCGGATGAAGCCCTAGATTCGTCTAAAAGTGGCACCACTACTCGAAGTCCATAAGCATTGGTAAAGAACCATTGGTTCAAGTTCAACGTCCCCAATTTAGTTATAACAAATTTATTTTTATGCATATTTTGTTAATAAGATTTCTCAGAGATCTTCTTTATCTCCTCTTTTTTAAAAAGATTTTATAAATAACCCTTTCATGCTTTTAGTGAGGGGTTATGGATTTTTGAATGAAACTAAAGATTTTGTTGCACTATTGTACTCAAATTTATTTTTTAATATATATCTGAACCACCACAATTCTGGAAATGAGTAGATTAATATCTGACCTGGTACTTCTATCTTATCTGTGTGCATTCTTTCTTTAAAATAATTGTTATAGAATATTACAATATTGTTTCTGTATGCTTTTATATTAATTCTGTCATTTACCACTTTTGGATGTGTCAGGATTAACTTTGTTAATGGTAGAGAACATTATTTTCAATTTATCATATGTGGAGAGCTTAAAAGTGTTTTGATTAACTATTTAATCAAAACAATATTTTGAATCGTTACTCTAATATTGGTTTATAGTGATATTCATTATTATGAATCAATATTATCATTTTAGCACATGTGATTTGTATAAACGAGTACTATAGATAACTTATATATTAGTTTTACATAATTATGTTTTCACATATCATTGTATAATAATTTTATCATCCATTTCACCTCACATACATTTATTTTGAATGGGTAACCGGAAATCGAGTTAAACCAGTAGGAATCACCAATTTCAATGGAAAAAGGTCTAGTTGGGGCCTTGATTGGGTGGATTCCCCGAATGTTGATGATGTCAATTTTTGCCATCAACATTTTGGTCGTTAGAAGGAGGGCCAACAGACTATGGATGACAAGAATATCACACACTAAATCAAGTGGCCATGCTACGAGTCAATCCCCTCCACAAAAATCAAATACAACTTCCAGATCCCATTCTAAATCACCTCCTCCCAGATCTGAATTTGTAGAGCCTTCTTCCAAATATCCTAGACTTGTTAGAAGATCACCTAGTGAACCTTATGTTAACACTCCCCTTCCTTCTAAACCATCAGATTCTCTTGAACTCCAAACCATTATACAAAAAATTGAAGGAATTTCAATTTCTCGTGAACAAGCTGATCAACCTAAACCTTCTGAAGGAATTGTGCTAAAATATTATGGAGTCCTTAATAGAGCATAGAGCGAAAAACTTGGAACCAAACCATTTTAATTCCCATTACAAACCCACCATAGGAGAAAACTTACCTCTGGTACTGATTCCTCTGTTAGTGAGAATATTACATCTTCTCCACCTCACACACCTATTGTTCCTGCAATCTCATTTGAACTTGTGTTGCTTTATTCATTACCATCGTCTTATCATCCCTTTTCTCCTTTCATGCATTCATCTACAACTCCATCTTCATCCACACATCCATTCTCTTACCAATCAACATGTACTACTATTGTTAGTAGTTCCTTAGGGGCATCATCATCAATTATTATTTCAACTACCCCTTCATCAAGCTCATCCTTTTTTGTGTCTACTACACCTACTACTTGTCACATTATCAATCCCAAAATGGAAAACATATCATGGAGTAAATCAGGATCAGTAGAAATGAACCCCCCTTTAAATCCTCTTCCCAAACATCCAAATAGATGGATGCCAAAATACAATCTGGATGATGGAATTCTTGCAAAAGTACATCTTCATAATTCTATGCTAGCTATCAATATGAATGGTTTTTTCCGAGGATGATGTAGTTTGTAGGATTTTCCCTTACACATTTGAAGGATCAATTGGATTTTGGTATTTTTCTCTACCTGTTGGATCAATAAATAATTGGGACACATTTGAAGAGAAATTTCTTAAGAAATATGGAGAAGACAAAACACCAACTACATTAATTAATGACTTATCCCATGTTAAAATATCTCCTAATGAGAATATTAAAGACTTTAACTCCATATTCGATAAACTTTTGAGAACAATCCCAACTACATCTAGGCTAGGTCAAGAAGTCCAAGTAGATTGGTATATTAGTGCCCTACCTTCAAATATTACTATTTTCGTTGATATATCACAAAAAACACTCACGAATAACATGAAAGAAGCTTTGCCAGTTGAGAAAAGACTGTTATCCCTTGATAGGAAAGTTGCAACAGTGATAATCTGGAAATGTGAGCTAAAATCTTTTAGCCCAAGCTTCCAGAGCATTTTCCTCCCAGCTTTTAGTACAGAAAAGGTAGCTTTTTTCTGGGTAGCTTTATGATTGGATCATACAACAAACTGAATGCATATGCATATACTCAGTAACTTTTTATCAATTTATAAAAGGTTCGATTTTTTTCTTTGGAAAAAAAGAAAGTTGCAACAGAAGAAAGAAATCCTAGAAATAAGGTCACCTTCAAAGAACAAACTAAAAAGAAATCTACTAAAGACCCATTTGATATGGAAGGATTACAAAAATTTCTTAAAGCCATGTCAAACAAGATGGTGGAATTGAAAAAGCAAGTTGTTGAAAGTTCATCCAATAAACAATCTTTTGGACCAATTAGAAGGACTTAACAAGCAAAACCAGCTGCTTAATAAACTTCACAGATATAAACTACTGAAGATGAAGAATAAAAAAATGAAGAAGAGACTCTAGAAGCAAAAGAAAAAACAAAAGAAGAAACAGAAGAAGAAGATATCGTTGAAGCACACGAACTTTGGGACTCTATTCTTCCTACATTTGATGAAGAAAATGAAGAAGCAATGCAAATTACTACCAGAAGTAAGAATGTTGCAGATACATCTTCAAAAGGTCAAAAATCTACAACTGACACTTCAACTGAAAAAGGTATGCCTAAGATGGCCTAAGAAAACCTCTAGCCAAATTTCTAGTACACGAAAAGCATCTACTTCAAATTCTTCTCCATCTAAAACATTGTTAATATTTGATAATGTTGAGTATAACATTGTATAAGATATGAAGAAGACCACGACAAACATTTCAACCTATGAAGTTAGAAAACTCAAACAACAACAAAAATGATTACTTAATGCTTTAAATTCAGTCCCCACTTCTCCATTTCCATCTGCTGTTGTTACTACCAAAGCTTCAAAGAGTAAATCTAAAAAAAAAAAAACCCTTCTTCATCATCTCATAAAATTGAGTCAACAAATTCTATTATGATAGGGGATAAATCAAATTCACACACTCCCCCTTTCCTATTAACCTTTGAATTTTTCTTTAAAAATATTCATAATTGTCTAGTTGACTCCGAGGATTCTTCAAACATTATGCCCTACTCAGTGTGCTTGAAATTTAATGTTCAACCTCACAATTCGGCCACTCAGATTGTTAAATTAGATAGAGCAAAAGTTAAAGTGTTAGGAGAAATGAATGAAGTGTTAATTTCATTGACATCTAATTCTAATTTTTTCCAAATTATTGACATTCTAGTTGTTGATATACCATAATTTTATGTTCTTATATTGAGTAGAGATTGGTAAGAAGAATTGAATGGATATTTTGCTACTAATTGGTCTCATCTCTGGCGACCACATAATGGAAAACCAAATTAAATCAAGATAGACAGGGAAAAGCACTTAAAATACACTATCACTGATCTTGAAGAAGATAATGAGCCTGTTGTTTTCAAAAACAATATTTTGGGTAACTATTCTACTGATGCTTTCTTTCGAAATTTTCTAGCCCAGGGTTCTCCTTTTTCCCCTGAATATGTTTCTTCTCAAATTGAAAAATTTTCCCAAACAGATTCATCCCGTTGTATAAATATTAATGATTCTTCTGTAAATACTCCTATAGAGAATTTATTATGGAATTTGTATTTTGATGGGTCTAAATCCAATGTTGGTGCAGGATCTAGTTGTGTTATGATCAATCCTAAAAATGAGAAAACCATGCTTACTTGCATATTAGAATTTGAATGTACCAACCATGTAGTAGAATATGAGGCACTTGTTCAAAGAATTCAAAAATTAATCAGTTTATATGTTAAATTCTTGAAAGTATATGGTGATTATGACATTGTTATTAAACAAGTTCGAATAATATTCATTGTGTCTCAAATCGTCTCAAACATTACTAGACATTAATTCAAGATTTAACATCCCATTTCTAGCTTTTAATATTTCTCCTATTCCCAGACTGAAAAATGCGAGTGCTAACCTGTTAACTAATGTTGCTTCCAAATTAATTCCACGTGAGGATTTTAGACCTTATTGTTTTTCCATTGAATTGATTTTTAGGCCTTCCATTCCAGACAATATCACCAATTGGAGAGTTTGTAACTATGATGATGATATTTTGAGTTTTCTAACATCTAAAGGGAAATATGATGACCAAATCATAGATGAGGATATGCATGAAAAGGAACTTAACAAATCTTCCGAGGAATATAAAATAGAAAATGCATTGCCAAAATTTGTGGTCAAGCTGGAGGATCTCTATGATTTGAAGGACATATCTAAATGTCCTACCAACTGGAAGGTTCAAAGTTCAACTTTAAAATTTAAAGTTATTAATTTGGGAACTGAAGAGAAACCTCAAAATGTCAATCTTGTACAACAGAAGCTTAGAAAAATTCATCCAAATATTGATCCTTCTATCAAAACCGAATTAAACAAATTACTTAATTTGAAGATCATCTTCCCTGCCAGACACTCAAAATGGGTTTCTAATATGGTACCAGTAAGAAAGAAAAATGGTGATATTAGGATTTGCATATAATTGATAAATTTGAATAAAGCCTCTAAGAAAGACAATTTCCAATTGCCTCTTATGGAACAAATTATAAAATTAGTAGCAGCAGGATCAAAGTTAATGTCTTTTTTAGATGGTTTTTTAGGTTACAATCAAATGTTGGTGCATCCAAATGATAGGTTAAAAACAACATTTAGAACCAAATGGGGTACTTATGCTTATCAAAAGATGCCTTTTGGTCTAATAAATGTAGGAACTAACTTTCAAAGAGCCATGGATTTGGCATTCAAAGGTATTGTCAACAAATATGTAGTAATCTACCTCAACAACATAACCATTTATTCTAAGAAACAAGGTAGTCACTTGCATGACTTAAGAAAATTTTTGATAGATGCAAAGAACATGGTATCTATTTGAACCTAAAAAAGTCATATTTTGGCTTAACTGAGGGCAAATTATTTGGATTTATTATTTCTAAGGAGGGTATTACCATTGATCCTAATATGATCAAATCCATTTCTGAAATTTCACTACCACATAATAAAAAATCCATGCAGTCAATCCTTGGACAAATTAACTTTTTAAAGTGTTTTGTCCTTGATTTTTCCCAAATTGTTATGCCTTTGCAAAATATGATTAGGAAAAATGCTATTTAAAAATGCGGAACAACAAAATTAAATGCCTTTGAAACCATAAAGGAAGCAATAGTTCAATACCCTTCATTGTTTTCTCCTAACTATTCCAAAGAGTTCATTTTATACACTTTTGCTTTTGACCATTCTTATGCAGCTATCCTAACACAAGGGATGATGAAGGTGAAAAAGTTCCCATTGCATTTGATATCTCAGCTCTTTAAGGAGTTGAATTGAATTATTCACAAGGCTATAAACAAGCATTCGCTCTCTTCAAATCTATTAAACATTTTAGACCATTTTTGCTCAAGTCACATACCAAAGTGATAGTACCTTTCTCAGCGGTTAGACAATTGCTAATACATAAAGAACTTGGTGAGAAAATAGCAAATTGGGTCATAACATTACAGGAACATGATTTGGAGATAAAACTAGCCAAGATTGTTCATGGTGAAGGTTTGTGTAAACTAGATGCTAATTTAAATGATTCTTCATCAGAGAACCTTTCAGGTGAACTTAATGAATTACAAGAGGTATGTTTTATCAATTTAGAATAACAATATGCTGATCTTATTTTCTATTTAACTCATGGATATTCACCTCTTGAACTAGATCCAAAGAAGAAAAGAGCTTTAAGATTAAAGGCAAATCAATATCAACTAGTGAATGGACATTTTATTTACAATGACTTCATTCTTCTTAGATGCCTTGAAAGGACTAAAGTTGATAAAGTTTTGTAGGAAATGCATAATGGTATAGTTGGAGGACACTTTGGAGGAGATACAAATGCACATAAAATCCTTCATGTTGGATATTACTGGCATACATTGTTTAAGGACTCACATGCCTATGTAAAAAGGTGTAAAACTTGCCAAACAACTTCAGGTAGAGAGAGGAAGGTTTCCTAATTATTACAATTAGCCATAATTGAATAACCATTTGAACAATGGGGAATGGATGTTGTGGGTGATATTTTTCCTCACTCTTCCAAGCAGCACATGTATATCCTTATTGCGACCGACTACTTCACAAAATGGGTGGAGGCCATACCATTAAGAGTTGTCAACTTCGATAAAGTAATTGATTTTATTTAACAACGTATTATTACTAGGTTTAGTCTCCTGAACACATTAATTTTTGACAATGCATCTTATTTCTCCAGTAATTTACTGACTGAATTTGTATTAAAGCGAGGCTTCAAGATTAAGTATTCATCCAACTACTATCCTAAGGGAAATGGGTTAGCAGAGCCAACAAATAAAAATCTCATACAAATCATTAAATGAACCGTAGATGATAATCAAAGAAATTGGCACAAATATTTAGTTTATGCTATTTGGGATGATAGAATTACTTACAAATCATCATTAGGATATCCCCCTTATATCTTATTTTATGGGAAATAAGCAATTCTTCCCTCTAACATAACACTACCTTCTCTAGCTTTAGTTCAAGCAATTGAAGAACAACCTTGTTCATCGTTACAACTAAGGTTATCTCAAATACTAAAGTTCTAAGAAGAAAGGGAGAAAGAAAACCAGAATTATGCAAAACACCAAAAAATTGTCAAATCTTGGTTTTATAATATTTCAATTGGAAATGAAACATTTCAGGTTGGAGTTTTAGTACTAAAATGGGACAAGGCCCATGAAGAAAAAGGCAAGCATACTAAATTCCAATGGTTATGGCTTGGACCATTTCAGATCACTGAACAAATTGTCCCATCAACCTTTATGTTACAAGATTTAAAAGGTAGGAGAGATTCCCTTCCTGTAAATGGGATAATTTAAAAAAAATAGTTTTCATGAAGAAGCCTTCACGACTTTTGTAAATATGTAAATAACCATATGTATATCTGATGTGTATAGTTTAGTAGTTGAATGTTATGATATTGGTTTTGTAACTGGACCATATTTTGTTCTTTATAATTTTATGAAATTTTATCGATAAAAAGAACTATTAGTATAATGATGTTGCTATACTTTTATTTATATTTTTGATACAATAGAATCCCTAGTTATTTTGGTTTCTTTTGTCATTATTATTTGTGTTAAATTATGAAAATATGGTCAAATTACACTTTGGAAAACTCATTTTATGAATATTATGATTTCATTTAATTCCTCTTTTTGAGAGGACCAAAATCGACCTAAAGATCACTCAATTTGGATAAGGTGAAGGGTACTTATGAAGGAAATCCCACATATGCACATTTGAACAAGGTCGACCCTAAAGAAAATTGGTGACCCTTGGAAGCCTATAAATACAACTGAACTCAAGCTCATTTGGACATCACCAAGAATATTCTTCTTCTCTTCTTCATTGATTAGCTCGCACAGTTATGAGGCAAGGACGACAACAAAAGTTCGCAAATGTACGAAATTATAGGGTTCGAGGCTCACATCTATTTTAGGGTTTTTGGGTTACATTCGCAGGCACGCCATAGGGAAAATTTGACCACAATCATTGGATTTCAGGAATCAAGGGTGAAAATAGAATACTCCAGTTGCTTGCATAACTCCTCCTACATGCGACCAATAATTTTGATTCAGATTTGACCAAAGTTGTCCGCAAACAAGAAAAGTTGTCTATGATATATTTTGATGCCGGAAACATATTTCTGAATGTTGGGTTGTTTTGTTGGATAATATTGTATTGGGCTCATTTTACTCTCTGCTAAACATTTTATGACAATCTAATAAAAGAATAATTTTAAAGGGTTTCCCCCTTGTGGGGTTTTCCCTTGGTCTTTGACCAGACCTAGTATCTCTTGTTGATGTGTTGTTTGTCTCCTTTTCCATTGAATTTAGTGTTCTATCTTCAATTACTGATTATCAATAGAAAGACTATTTTTTATTGAAAATATTGCTAATTGAAGTATATAATTGGGCTAAAATAATTGATACAACATAGAACAATTTGAAAATTTAACACTTTGGAATACCTTCAACCTCAAGTCTATAAATAGGAAAATATGATTATTAACAGGGGTCTTAAATTTACGAGCCTCTGAGATACAAAATTAGTCAAGTATGAATTATCAATACATAACTTTTTCCACCATCCTATCTCTTAAGGAATGGATATGCCTCCCCATCAAATAATTTTAATTTTTTTAGAGTGTAATTCAAAAATATAAATTAAATTGAAAGATAAGAGGTCTCATCACTGGCCGACCTACCATGATCATATGTTCTAATAGTGGTGACATTACCAAATCTAGTCACCAAGCCAGGGTAATGGCTTCTATCCATATGACTAAAAGACAAGAAGTCTCTTCACGAGATGACTTTTTCACTCTTATTAGGTATGGTGAATGGAATTGTTGATATCTGGTCATCAAGCCATGACAATGAATTTTAATGGAGCTTAAAGTTTGCAATAAAAGTGTTCAAAGTTACTATAAATTTCTCTCTTGTGGATGGGATACTGACATTTCCAGGGTTAAAAGGTAGCACTGTCAAGGCTATGGACACTTGCTGGCAGTAGTGGCTCTACTCATGGTATTGAAGTTTATCCTAAAATGCTATATTCTGCTAACCATTTTTATTTTCTCAGGGTTGATGTTAAGTCCCTATAATACTAGTGTATTCCCATTATTCTTATTAGTGTATCCCCCTATTTTATTTTTGTGCCCATGTATCCCACATGTTGTTATTTTTGTACCCCATAGAAGGCCACTATTGTTATTGTCATGCCCTTACATTATTATTGTTATGTAGGCTCTAATTATATTGTGACCCCTTAGACTCCTATATAGACCAAGGAGGTCTTATCATTTGAATCATCCAAGAATTGTTCATTTATTTAATGTATAGGAGGTTTCCCCCTCGAATATGATAAGTTTTAAGTCGTTGATCTATCTTTTCTTTGTGATAGTTGCATAACATTTAGTATCAGAACTTTGGATTCTAGGGTTTCGCTTCTTCAAATAGGTCATCTTGGAATTTTCGCTATAATTTTTTTTATACGAGGCTTTAAAAGATAAAATTTTGACCACATGGAAAATAAATATTCGTAAATTAGTGTATAAATTTCAGTTCTTGGTTCGCTATATTTTTAATATATGATTCGGGGAATTTAGGGTTTTGTAGGCTCCATAATCCCATCTCAAACAAGTGACCTAGGAAAAATCATCAAAACTTTTGTTTCAGGCATCATATTTGAATTTTGTAAAAAGTCGCTGAAAATACACAAAATGTTGTTTTTTTGTAGCAATTTTAGGGTTGAACATTGAAACAATGTGTTATGAAACCAATTCAAAAAATAGAAGAAAATATAGAGAAACAACTTCAAAATCAGCCTCTTCGAGGGGGAAACCTCCTTTACATTACACAAATGAACAATTATTGGATGATACAAATGACAAGACCTCTTTTCTATATATAAGAGTCTAAGGGGTCACAATATAGTCAAAGCTGACATAAAAATAATAATGTAAGGGCACAACAATAACAATAGTGGGCTTCTATGGGGCATAATAATAACAATATGGGGACAACATGGGCACGACAATAACAATAAGGGGCAACAATGACAATGATAATAAGGAAATACTCTAGTATTATAGGGACCTAACATGCCCCTCCCTTTTAGAAAAGTGTTGTCCTCAATGCTTGACTAGTTATGGATGCTTATGTATAAAATTATCATCCTCCCATGTGGAATCTTCAGCGGGTGAGTTCTTCCACTTGATGAGATACTTTGAATTGATCGATTTCGTAGCTGTCAAGTTCTTGTTTCTATGACTGCTTCAGGCTCCAATATGATTTTTTCTTCCTCATCAAGTTCTGGCAATATTGTTTGAACTGGGAGCTTTTCACCTATAACCTTCTTTAAGCATGAAACATGGAAAAATGGGTGCACTCGAGAAGCTGTAGGAAGCTCCAATTTGTATGCCATAGTACCAATATTTTGTAACACCTTGTACGGACCATAATACTTTGATGATAATTTATTGTCCTTCTTATCTTGGTTGAGTGACATTTTCTTGTATGGTTGTAGCCATATAAATACCTAGTCACCTACATCAAAACTTCTTTTGCCGCGATGTTGTTTTTCCTGTTGTTTCATTCTATTATGTGCCAAAGTGAGTTTATCCTTTAAGAGTTGGAGAACTTACTGAATTTAGGCTTCTGTGATCCATATCAAATTTATAGAAAAGATTTTTCAATGAAAATCACATTTCTCTATGTGATCTTCCACTATTTGAACCTTAGAATTTTCTCTTAAATATGATGTGATGGACGGTGAATGATATCCATAAAGTGCCACAAATGGGGTCATTTTTGTTGTTGTATGGAAGGAAGTGTTATACCACCATTCAACTAGAGGCAACCATTTGACCCATTGTGTCTGTTTATCAGATACAAAGTAATGAAGATATCCTTCCAAACGTTTGTTCACCATCTCAGTTTACCCATCAGATTGAGGATGATAAGATGAGCTATGACTAACTGAGTACCCAGACAAGAAAATAATTCTGTCCAAAAATCTCCAGTGAAAATGGGATCTCTGTCGCTTACAATAATCTTTGGGTTTCCATGTAGCTTTTGAATTGTTTCCATAAATGCAGTAGAAACTGTACTAGATTTAAAGGGATGAGATAATGCACAAAAGTGTGCATACTTGGTAAGTCTATCAACTACCACCATGATGCCACTCTTTCCTTCAGAATTGGGTAAACCTGTGATAAAGTCCATTCAAACCTCCTTCCAATGTTTACTTGGAATGGATAAAGGTTGTAATAAGCCTGGGGTCTTAATTGTTTCAACTTTATTTTGTTGGCAAACCAAAAATTCCGCCACAAACATTTGAATATGAGATTTAAGACCATCCCAAAAAAATTCCTTCTTAACCTTGTGGCAAGTTTTTAAAAATCCCGAGTTCCCTCCAAAGGGAGAGGTGTGAAATTCCATAAGAATCTTTTGTTTGAGTTGGGAATTCTTATATAGGTATAAGCGATATTTGTACCATAACGAATCATTTTTCCAGCTAAATGTATTAGATGTACTGGGTCCTATTGTAACTTTTGAATGAGTGGCCAGGCTTCTTCATTGTTCTTCCATTCATCCCTTGCTTCGTTTATCCAATATGGTTGGATAATAGAAATGGCACTAAGCAATGCTTCCACATCCTCATCCTTTCTTGAGAGTGCATCTGCAACAACATTTTTCTTCCCTTTTTTGTAGATGATTTCAAAGTCATAACCCAACATCTTTGTGACCCATTTTTGCTGCTCTTCTAAAGATAATCTTTTTTCTAAAACGTATTTTAGACTATCATGATCTGTTTTTACCTTGAAGTGTCTTCCCATTAGGTAAGGTTGCCATTTCTTAAGTGCATGTAGTATTGCCAACATTTCCTTCTCATAATTAGCTTTGTGTAAATAATTTCCTTTGATTGGATGAATTTCGAAAGAAATGAGTATTTCTTCTTGCATTAAAACAACACCAATTCCATTTATTGAGGCATCACATTCCATAATAAATGTTTTTGTGAAGTTTGGCATAGCTAAGATAGGTGCTTGGAACATTCCTTCTTTAAGAATATCAAAGGCTTTTGTTTCTTCCAGAGTCCAAGAAAATGCATCTTTATTTAGTAATGTTGTTAGAGGTGTTGCTATTCTCCCATAATTCTTAACAAACTTGCGATAATACCCTGTCAACCTGAGAAATCCTCACAGATGCTTTATGGATGTGGGGATTTTCCATTCCTTAATGGCTTTAATTTTGCTGGGGTCTACCTTAACACCTTTGTGAGATGCAATATGACCCAAATATTCCACCTCTTGTACTCCAAATAAACATTTGTAGGTTTTTGCATATAATTGTTTCTCCTCCAATAGTTTGAACACTCTATCAACATGCTGAACATGATCGTTCCAAGACTTGTAGTAGATTAGTATATCATCAAAAAATACTAACATAAATTTTCTAAGGAAGGGTTCGAAAATATAATTCATCAAACCTTGAAATGTAGATGGTGCATTGGTAAGGCCAAAAGGCATGACCAAAAATTCATAATGGACCTCATGAATCTTCATTATGATTTGATGATATCTTGAATGAAGGTCCAACTTGGTGAAGTAAATTTCTCCTTGTAATTCATCCAATAATTCATCAATGACAGGAATGGGAGATTTATCTTTAATAGTTAGTTTTTTGAGCTCCCTATAATCTATACACATGCGCCATGCTCCATCCTTCTTGTTCACCAATACTATAGGAGCAGAGAAAGAACATGGACTAGGTTGAATTATACTAGCCTCTAGCTTTTCTGCAACCATACGTTCAATTTCACTTTTTTGGGCATAGGGATATCTGTAAGACTTGATGTTTGGAGGAACACTTCATGGAATCAAATGAATAACATGATCATAATCACGAATAGGAGGGAGGATTTTGGGAGTCTAAAATATCTTGGAATGATTGTCCGAGGCATTTTGGAGATCTGGAGAAATAGATGATTTCAACGTGGGAACCACTAGTGAACATAATTGTGCAATTACGCCATGTTGTTCTTTATTTAGAAGCTTTGTCATGCCATTAGAGATGATTATATGTCCTGGTTTCCCTGTGATACCCCTTAATTCGACCTCCTTTCCTTCCTAAAATTTTTCAAGAAAAGTCCTTGAAAATTAAAAGCTATCGTATCGAAAGTTTGTAGCCATTGGAATCCTAGTACAACATCAACACCACCCATTGGAATGGAAAGCATTGGACTATTCAACACATATTATCCCATGTATAACTTGATATTATGGTACTTTCTAGAGAAATTTATGGTTCTTCCATTTGCAACCATCACTTGACACTCTAGTGCTGGATATAGGAAACAATTCAATTCCTTCGCTATCTTACAATGAATAAAATTATGGGTATTGTTAGCCTCCTGCTGTAGCAGGTTACTCATATTTCATGATTGACATTTTTATAGACCAAATATGTCATACTTTGCATGCTGCAATGCTCCATATTAGCTTAACAGTCACCAAGCAAAGAAGGCTACTCAGAGTTCATCTAAATGCTTTCCAAATTTTGAGAAGTTATTCCAGTTTTGTACAATTTTCAGCTAAAGGGAGGTCCAAACAGCTTAATCT
>APFE030238540.1:0-18142 GCA_000404065.3 Pinus taeda
ATTTCATCACAACCAATTGTGTATGAAAAATCGGTAGAATTTTAAGATTTTTCAATGTTGATCACTAGAGGCCTCTGAATGCAATTCTAACTTTTGTGTTCATGGTGCCATCTCCCTTGGGAACCTCCTCTATATATGCTTCTCGCTTCATAGCTGGGAATTGGAAACAATATGAGAGATCGTTGTCCACTATGGTTGCCTTGTCATACTCGCCATACAGAGTTTCCAAAATTGCAATTCGTGTAGAAATTCCCACTGTAGATCACTTGATAATGCAATATACTAAAGAAAAATTCTTGATCTACTTCTACAAACAATTATGTGAAAGCTTAGTCGAATATGAGCAAGATCCATAGAACACATATAACTAATAAGGAGAAATCAATCACAGATAACATAGAAGAAATAACATGGGGAAAGCCTCAGCTTAAAACTCCAACTCTGTATTATCATTCAAGTGGAAATATGTTCAAGTTACAAAAAGAATCAACTCTCAGGCTATCTTGCTCTCTCTACAATCAAACAATACAGCTCACAACTAAATAGACATAGTGTATGTCCTCCTCAAGCCCTCCAAGCCTCATATTTCCTTGCACAATTTTTCTTGGAATCCAGTGAAGCCACATGTGTGAATTGGCCTCATCACACTCACTAAATAGGAAGAAGTAACTCTGCAATCCTCATGGAAAGAATTCCTTCTGCATGTAAGGAATATTCACAATGGAATATTCTAGCAACTAATAGTACAATATTCCTCCATCTAATCTCAATTGGGTCGATGTTTGAACTGACATGCATGAGTTATTTATGAGAGAATATTTAGTTATCTGAAGTGCAACAATTATATGCAAGCATGCATTAACTAATTGAATTCACAATTAATTCAACGAATTGTTTGAATTAATCCAACTGGACTTGACTCAGTTAACTGAGCCAACTAATTACAACTCAATATTACAACTCATCCTTAGTTCTTTAAGTGATGGATAAATTCCTCAATCAATGGTGAAACTATTGCATGTCCTCACATAGACTTGATGTTTGATTTTTCACAACTAATTAACTCATGGTGAATCAATTAATTATTTTTCAAACAGCTAGTAAGATCAAATTCGAATTTTTACTTTTCTATTTCAGTTCAGAGACTAACTAAAATGGGAAGATATCTCAAAATTCTATTTATAGAAATGCTATTTTTAGCACTTCCATTTTTCATTCCTTGTTTCTATGTTCAACACTAGCTGAACTACTATTTATAACAGTGTTATTTTTAGCATTTCAATGTTTAGCATTTCTTGTTGCTATTTTCAACACTCCCTCTCAACAAGAAAGGGATTATCAGTAACCCCAATCCCGTCTCTGTGGAAGTCGAGCTTGCATTTTGAAAATGCCTTCATCAAAATATCTGCATACTGTTCCTTGGTCGAAACATACAACAACAACATGATCCTCTTGACCACACAGTCTCAAAGATGGTGATACCGGATATCTATGTGCTTGGACCTGTCATAAAAAACTGGATTCTCAAAGAGTTTGATGCGACTCTGATTATCACAATAGATCATTGTAGGATCCATCCTCTGACCAAACAATCCCACTAGAATCTTTCGCATCGAAATGGCCTCACATGCAGCCTGACTAGCAGCCACGTGTCCAGCCTCTGCTGAGCTAAGTGAAATTGATCTTTGTTTCCTGCTGTACCAGGAAGCTACAACTGAACTAAGGTTGAAGATTCATCTAGAAGTGCTCTTCCACTCTAATGGACTCCCTACCCAACCTACATCTATGAAGCCCTAAAGCTTCACTCCCTTTGTTCGTCTGTACCACAATCCAAACTGCAATGTACCACAGAGTTATCTCAGCACATGCTTCACTACCTTCCAAAACATCTTGGTAGGCTGAACCATAGCTTGACTCAGCTGGTTCACTACAAAGCATAAGTCGGGTCATGTGTTCACCAGATACATAAGTGAACCCACCAGCTACTGATAAATAGTAGCAGCTACTACCTCACCTGAAGTAGCATCCTCCTTCCTCTAGTTCCCAGCTAGAGGAGTCTACATGGGTTTGCACTTCTCCATATGGAACTGCCTCAGGATATCATTGGCATACTTGCCTTGAGATACAAAAAATTCTCCATCTCTTTGCCACACCTCCATGTCTAGAAAGTAGTGCATAAGACCCATGTCCTTCATTTCAAACTTTCTTTCAAGGTCCTCCTTGCAACGCTGTATCAGTTGATCATCACCTGTCAAAATCAGATCACCGACATAAAGAACAATGATCAATGGTTTACCTTCTACCATGATGTGGTAAAGGTTCACATTTTCTTCACTCTTAGTGAAGCTCAACCTGGTGAAATAGTTTTCCATCCTAGTGTACCAAGCACGGGTTGCTTGCTTCAGGCCATAGAGAGTCCTCTTGAGTCTGCACACATGTGACTCATGATCAAAAGTTTCAAAACCTTCTCGCTGCTCAATGTACACCTCCTCCTCAATCTTCCCATTGAGGAGTGTTGTCTTCACATCCATTTGGTGGATCTTCCACCCCATTTAAGTTGACAATGCGAACATTGATCTAATCGATTATTACCTTGCTATGGGAGAAAAATTCTCATCGTAGTCGATCCCCTCAACCTATGAGAAACATCGGGCAACAAACCTTGCCTTGTGTTTCTTAACACTACCATTAGCTGCCTGCTTTACCTTGTAAAGCCATCTGGAGCTCACCACTCACTTGTCCTAAGGTTTTCGGACAATGTACCAAACATAGTTCTGCATGATGTAGCTGTACTCCTCCACCATTGCATCAACCCAAATTGGTTGCTACACTGCCTCTTCGAATGAAGAAGGCTCGGAATCTACAAACTCCCCAACATGGGCCATGTAACCAGTGTACCTCCTCTATGTGCGCTGAGAAGATGGCTGTCCCACATTCTCCTGCACATCCAAAATCAATATATTAGCTTCCCTTGAGTGTTTCCACCAATCTTTGGAAGTATCAGCATGAGTGGATGTCTCCACTCCCAGATCCTCTGCATGCCACTACTCCGCATCAATCTGAGGCTCCTCCTCCTTAGGAACTGAAAGTTCCTCCTTTGCATGCAACTTAAGCTCCCTCTCAAGTGATGCTTGCATAACATTCTACTCATCAAACTTCATATCCTTGTGTGGAAGGTAGGTACACCTAATAGTTTTTGGGTGTATCCATGTACCCCACAAGTATTCCCAACACAACTGTTGGGTCTAGCTTCTTCTTCGCATCTTTGGTCACATGATAGTAAACTGATGATCCAAAGATTCTGAAGTGACTTACATCAGGCCACTTCCCCGAATAGGCCTCCATAGGTGTCTTCATCCCCAGTATATCGTGCGAGCTTCTGTTCTGCAAGTATACTGCTATATTGCATGCCTCAGCCCACAAATGTAGTGGTTGGCTTTGGTCATGCAACATCAGTCAAGCTATTCCCACAATTGATATGTTCTTCCTTCTGTCTGCCCCATTCTATTGTGGGTTATGGGGTGCCGTCAACTCTCATTTAGTTCCTTCTACAGTGCAGAAGTCCTTAAACTACTGGGAGACATACTCTCCACCATTGTCGCTACACAAGGCTTTTATTTTCTTTCTAGATTATTTCTCTGCCAAGGCTTTAAACTCACAAAACCTCAAGAAAGTCTGATCCTTCTTTTGCATAAAGTAGATCCAACATCTACGAGAAAAATAATCAATAAAAATAACATAGTACCTTTATTTTGCGGTGGAGGTTGTAGAGAATGGTCCACAAACATCTGACTAAACTCGCTCCAAGATTGCTGCAGCTCTACTGTCTCAATCCGGAAGGAAATATTTTGCATACTTTCCCAAGGTAAAACCTTTGCATGTATTCATCTGCTCATGTTTTCCCTTGGGTAATCAAGTAGAAATATATTGCATGATCTTCAGGGCTCCATGGTGCAAGTGGCCCAATATTTTATGCCATAGCTCACCAACATCTTGGATCTACACCATCTCAACTTTGGAACTCAAAGCGGCACAGTCATCTACCTCCAACTTGTAGAGATTCTTAACTCGAAGCCCTATTTTCTTTTTCTGTCTAGTGCCGATATGCCTCAAGAATACCTTTCCTTTGCTAAAGACTACATCATAGCCTTTATCTTCTAACATAGCAATGGACACAAGATTCTTCTTCAGGCTTGGTACATACTTTACATCAGTCAGGGTGAGGGGGCTCCATGCTCCCTTTGAAACATAATCGTACCTTCACCTGAGACATGGTACTTTCCATCATCACCCATCTCAATCTGCATCTAGAGATCCTTCTCCTCCAGGGTACTGAAAATATTCTTGTCACGTGACATGCAGAATGAGGCTCCACTTTCCAGGTACCAAACACATCCCACCATGGATGAAACCATTCATGTGATAAGAGAGAAATCTATCTCAAACTGTGAGGCCAGTGCCTCACCATCAGATATCTTTGAGGAACCCTTCTTGGATTTCTTCTGTGGACAATTCATAGTGTAATGGCCCACTTCATGACAATGAAAGCATCACACTTTCGATTTGTCAAACTTCTTCCCACCATGGGAAGCACTGGATTTGGATTGGGACACCTTCCCCTTCCCCTTCCTCGCCTTACTCGCTAGGGCTAGATTTTCCTCATCATCTTGCTTCGATGCAGATCCATCTCTGGTGCTTCTTCTTATCTCCTCCTGCATTAGATCTGACGAAAGTCGTTCCCAATCTGGTAGTTTTTCTCTTCCATTAACCAAGTCTTGGTAGCTATGCTAGCTCTTAGGAAGACCGAGGAGTGCAAGACTACCATGTCATCATCGGCTCTCATGATTCTTATGCTTCCAAGCTCATCCCTGCAGGTGGTGAGCTTGTTCATATACGTAGAGATCATGTCACCCTTTTCACACTTGATTTTTTGAAGCTTGTCTTTCAGCGCCAGCTTCTCTGATCACTGTTATTCCGATATAGATCTTTCAATGTTTTCCACATCGAAAACGGTGTCTCCTTCCCATGGAGACTCGAGAGTATGTGGTCTTGAACTCCCTCCAGAAGGATTCTCCTTGCTCTAGCCACACATTTCTTCCATTCCACCAATTTAGTAGCATCAATCTGCTTGGGGACTTCTTGATCAATGAATTCCTTTAGACCATTATCCTCTAATACTGCTTCCATGTGATCCTTCCAGGCTATATAATTTGAACTTCCATCAAGGGCATATTAGAGTCTTAAACTGTTGAATGCCATAGGTGAAATAGAGATGTGATAAGAACTCGATTCTATATTTAGGAATCACAAACTTCGAACTTCTCCCCTCTTGTATATTGTTCTTCCTTAATCACCTATGCTTTGATACCATGTAGAAATTCCCACTATAGATCACCTCATAATGCAATATACTAAAGCAAAACACTTGATCTACTTCTAAGAACAATTATGTGGAAGCTTAATCGAATATGAGCAAGGTCAATAGAACGCATATAACGGATAAGGATAAATCAATCACACATAACATAGAAGAAATAACCTGGGGAAAGCCTTAGCCTAAAGCCCCAACTCTGTATTATCATACAAGTGGAAATAGGTTCAAGTTACAAAAAGAATAAGCTCTCAAGCTATCCTTCTTTCTCTACAATCAAACAATATAGCTCATAGACTGAATAAACACAGTATATGTCCTCCTCAAGCCCTCCAAGACTCCTATTCCCTTGCACAATTTTTCTCAGGGTCCAGTGAAGCCACATGTGTGAATTGGCCTCATCACACTCACTAAATAGGAAGAAGTAATTGTGCAATCCTCATGGAAAGAATTCCTTTTGCATGCAAGGAATATTCACAATGGAATATTCTAGCAACTGATAGTACACTGTCCCTCCATCTGATCTCAAATGGGTCTCTATCTGAACAGACATGCATGAGTTATTTATGAGAGAATATTCAATTATCTGAAGTGCAACAGTTATATGTAAGGATGCATTAACTAATTGAACTCACAATTAATTCAAAAAACTATTTGAATTAATCCAATTGGACTTGACTCAGTTTACTGAGCCAACTAATTACAACTCAATATTACAACTATCCTTATCTCTTTAACTAATGGATAAATTTCTTAATCATTGGAGAAACTATTGCATGTCCTCACATAGACTTCATGTTTGATTTTTCACAACTAATTAACTCATGGTGAATTAATTAATTATTTTTCAAACAGCTGGTAAGATCAAATTCGAATTTTTACTTTGCTATTTTAGTTCAGGACTAACTAAAATAGGAAGGTATCCTGAAATGTTATTTATAGAAATTATATTTTTAGCACTTCCATTATTCATTCCTTGTCACTAAGTTCAACACTGGCTGAACTGCTATTTATAACAGTGCTATTTTTAGCATTTCTTCTTGCTATTTTCAATAATTCGTTCCTCTAATCGATCCTTTGGGACTGATATAATTTCCTTTGTCATGTTTTTGCAACTCTGATAGAATATTGTTACCGGAGATTTATAGTTTCTGCATCTTTGCTACTGCTGGTTCTCAGACTAAATTTTGAGGTCTTCTATCACATGCGTTTGAAACTTTGTAACTTCTAACGTTTACATGCAGATTAAGTAGTTCAATTTTGACATGACATTTCTGACTAGAATCGCTAACTAACTACTATAACAACTTTACCTATGCAGGTTTAATCATGTTACTCCACTATTGGCTGACTTGGATCTGATTGGGATGACATAGAATGGGAAAGGACAAAGTGGGGTGCATGGTTAACAATGTTTCCATAATGGAAGACACTTAGTAGCTAATTTCTTCCTCAATGGGAAAATATTTTACGAAAATTTGTCTGGCAAGCGTATTATTGCTTACTTATTTTGGAAAATATCAGTAGTGCAATGGATAAGACTCATAGAACCTGTTACTATTCCTCCCCGATCACAAGTGGGTTGCGGTGTCATGGAATTTTTGCTGCCACCCAACTAACAGACACTATTTATCTACTAGGAAAAAGAAAAAGAAATAAGAATGTAACTAACTATGCAACTGCTATTCAAATGACTATGTAACTAACTATGCAACTGACTAGTCAAATGACTATGTAACTAACTATGCAACTAACTATTCAACTGACTATGTAACTAAGTATGCAACTGACTATTTATTATTGAATCTAAACCTACTTGCAGGCTCATCTCCGAGACCCTTTCAATTTGATGACACGACTTTGGACTTGTGGAAAGGTTTCAGGTGTGCACCATTCACCTATCCTGGTAACATTATCACGTCTAGTTGCGCTAGCTTTACTGCACTAGAGTATTTCATCTTCACAACCATGAATGGCCCCAAGTAATGCATTTGTAGTTTTCTTGGGAATTTTTTATATTTGTTGTCTTATAATAGAACATGATCTCCCACCATGAAAGATTTATTCTTAATGTTCCTGTCATGCCAAGCCTTCTATCTTCATTGTTCGACTGATTGGAGGAATTCAACTAAAAATCTTGATTCATCCAACTCCCTTAATTCTTCCAAACTTTGTTTTAAGGATGCATCATTTTTCATCTTAGTGGCCTAAGAAATGAAAATTCTTAGGACAATGAATGCCACTGGTACTATTGATTCTTGCCCATATACCAGTTGGAATGGTTTTTTCTTTTGTATTCGCTTTACCATTGTTCTGTAAGCCCACAATGTGGCTAGAACCTGCTCATCCTATTCATCTTGATTTACTGGTACAATCTTTGTCAGGCTGTTCTTGAGTATTTTATTGAAGGCTTCAACTGTTCCATTGGTCTGAGGATGGTAAGCGCTGCTTTTGTGATGTTGGATCAGAAAATTCTTTAAGAGAGAGGTGACAATTTCATTTATGAAATGAGCCCCTTGATCACTGGTTAGGCTATTTGGACATCCAAATATGGATATTATGCTTTTGAACATGAATCTTGTTGATGTATCGGCTGTATAGTCCTTTACCGGCACTGACTCTACCCACCAAGTGAGGTACTCTATAGTTGTGATGATGTATCTGGCATGGGAATGATGTGCTGGCGGCATAGTTGTGCCGATAAAGTCTACTGCCCATTTCTCAAAAATTTGTGTTGTGTGTACTAGATGTAAAGGAAATTCATCTCAATGCAATGGATTTCCAACTCTCTGACAAACATCACATCTCTTTGCGTACTCCTTAGTGTCCTTGTGGAGGGTAGGCCACCACAACTTGACTTGTAATATTTATCTTGCGGTAGCTTTCCCCCGAAATGGCCCCCCACAACCCCAGTGTGGCATTCCCATAACACTTCTTGCCTCTCGTGTTAAAGGAGGCAGTGCTAAAGAACTTGATCAAGTTCCAAATTGTATAAATGTCTTGCAATTAGTTGATAATCTATTGCTCTTACTATTAGGTGTCTTTTGTATGTCATTGTCTATGCTTCTGGGTAGTGTCTTGTTGCTAATAAAACATCAATCTCCTCTAGATAATATAGTATGGCCTATATTCGGAACAATTCAGCATCCAGCAGTTGGTCATCTAGTGGTCCTCCATTCTCTCCTGACTCCAACCTTGACAGGTGGTCTAGCCCCACATTTAACCTTCCTGGTTTGAAAACAACCTCAAATGTGAATTTTTGGAATAGTAACAACCATCACCAAATCCTTCCTTCTAGGATTGGCTTGTTTACCAGATATTTCAAAGTTGAATGGTCCGTGAAGAACTTGAATGGTGCTCCTTGTAGATAGTGCTTGAATTTTTGTAAGGAGTAGACTATGGTCCATGCCTCTCTTTCCGTTGTGGTGTGGTTCTTCTCTACTATTGATGGTTTCCTGCTCATGAAGTAAATTGGGTGGTCTAGGTTCCTTTCTCTGGGTTGCGCCAATACTACTCCTAGTGCAATTCCTGATGTGTCAATGTGTACATGGAACTATTTATTCCAGTCCATATATACTAGGATAGGAGCACTCACCAATTTTTCCTTTAATTTGTTCAGCGCTACTTGACAGGCCTCTGTCCACCTGAAGGCTTCCATTTTCTTTAGTAGTCTCTCCATAGGAGTAGTAATCGAGGCATAGTTTCAGATGAATCAGTAGTAATATCCTATGTGGCCTAATTTTGATCACAGTTGCTTCACGTTATTTAGTGGATCCATATTTACAATTACTGTAACTTTTATGAGATTTACACAAACACCATCCTTGCAAACAATATGGCCTAGTAATGTTCCAAATGGAATTGCAAAGATGCATTTTTTTAGATTTAAAGATATTTGTAGCTATCTGCACTGCTCAAACATCACTTGAAGGAGACTGGTATCTTTCTTTAGCACATTGTATACTCTCCAATCGTCCATGTATACTTCTAAGAATCGGTGGATGTAAACTATGAAGGAAGCTATCAAAATTTGGGAGAAAATAACAAGTGCATTCTTCAGACCGAATTTCATGACATGATACACACAAGACCCCCATTTTGTGGTCAATGTTGGTTTCTTCTTGTCTTCTTCTACTATACGAACTTGGTGATACCCTGAGAATCCATCGGTGAAATAGTAGGTTTCATTCCCCACAATGTTATCTATGACCTTATCACTAAAGGGCATTGGAAATGGGTCATGTACACATGCATCGTTTAAGCTCCTATAATCTACACAGACCCTAATTTCTGTGGCATCCCTCTTATTTTGTATTACAATTGGGCTGATCGATTCTGCTTCGTTTATTGGGAATATAGGTCACGGTTTTAACATTTCATCAATCTCTTTCTTGACTTTCTCTTTTACCCTTGGGTTGAGTCTGTATGGTCTATGCTTTATTGGTCATGCATTTGGCTTCAACATAAAATTCATTTCCCCGATGTCCCCTTTTATTCCTTTTAATTCAGAAATAGAGGCTCGAAATAATTCTTCGTACTCGCACAACAAATCAAATATTTCCTTAGTTGTTTGGTCGTCCCAATAGTCACCAATGGACACCATCTTAGTTTTATCTTCTGAGCCAATGTTTTTCTTCCACAACTTTACTAGGAGAAAATGGGGGGCATTCATTGAAGGGCCCACTTGAATATCTTGTTGTCCTTCAATTTCTTGAAATGTCAAGTGTCTGACTCCACCAAATCATCCTCCTCTAGATCCACGTTAACTTTGTTGCAAGACATGAATTATGGATACCCTGCTTTTTAGAAATACTATAGGAATCTCTCATCAATGCACCTCTCCAAAAACTGTCATGGAGTAAACAATATTATTTTAATGGCATACAGGGTTTCAGTCAAACGTCAATCACTATCTCTGAATGAGAAACTGATACTGAATTGGTTAGCCATATCATCCCAGTCTCTGGTTTGTCTTTTAAGTTTCTATTATATATACCATTCTTGGGGAATTATACCCAAGGTATGCATGAACACGTGCACCCAAAGTTCCTTTGGGACTCGATCTTTTCTCCATCTCTCTGTGCAATTTTCTAGATGCTTCCTGGGATCATAGTTTACCCTATATTTCACCATCTCTTGCGAGCACTCTTCTTCCTATCTAAATCTTTACCTCATGCCCCACTTGGTTTTTTCCCAATCACACGGGGTGTTGCAGTGTTCTCTCCACCATCTTGCTGGGGTAGCTTGTAATGCAATGTCCAATAAAAAGACCTTGTGGATTTACCTTATAGATCTATGCACTTTATTGAGAAAAGTATCTGCTGATTCTATGCCATGAAAAGTTGGGTAATTACTTACCTCTACCCCAATCCTATTTACTCGACATATCTTGGCACAACATATGGTATCAACCTCGTATCCTCCTTGTTTCCAAGCATCCCAAGTAACTTTTGAGTAAGCTTCTAAACTTTTTCTCCAACTGACCAATCCTCCTACTATGGGATTGATGTAGTCTTCTCTCTTTCCTATAGTTAGCCTGTACAAATGATCTAGCACCCCTGAGTCATCCTAATCATATACAGGTCCAGTGAACCTTGGCCATTGATATGGATTTAGCAATTGTATTAACCACATCCCTTATACTTAAAAAATCATCAAATACTTCTTTAGATCAATGATGGCATAGTTCTCATATGCCCATTTGATACCAAGGAGTTCTGGGTAATGGTCCTTTTTACCCATTATATCTATTACTTCAAATTCGACATGAGTCTTTACCCCTACTACATCTACTTCTATGTCTTCTAACCTTCTGATGGGTAAGATGCAATATTGGCTTTCCATCCATAGTGGAATTGGTGAATACTTTAGTTGTATCTTTCCCAATGCTTCCCACGTTTTTTTGGGTAAGATATTTACATCGGATCTCAAATCTAGCATTGTATCTTTAATTTGAAACCCTGCAACTTGAGCATCAACCCAAAATTCCCTACCGATTCTTTTCTTGTTCCTCCGGATCTTCCTTGAAGGCCTTTAAGGTAGATTTGCAGATATTGTTTATCCTTTCTCTTCTTCCTCTAGAAACACTGCTTTTAGACTTCTGCGCAACTCCCCTAGCATCTGTTCATTATCAACAATTTGTAGGAATAGCCTAAACCATTCTTGAATTGGTTGAGAAATTACAACTATGCCTGGGTCCTACCTCTTGCCCCTTTTTGTTTATGTTAAATTATCGAATAGTTTGGCTACTTCCTGATATTTTTGCTTTTGTTGGCTAGGGTTGTATGACCACCTTGGGGACGCCACATGAATAATTGAAGGCTGGTCTACCACACCCAAATCATCCTCTATCTTCTTACCCCTCGGATAACCATTTTATATTAGTTACTGGAAGAGTGTCAGCGTTCCATGCTTACGTGTTGATCAAATTAGTTCCCCACTATCTGGTCCTTTCTTCCCATCTTGTAATTAGATCGGGACAATATTTTTTGGCATGTGCATTAACCTGGCACTATAAGCATGAAGGCCTTCTTGAGAGTTGAGAGTATCTGGCGACATGTCCCTCATGATCACAATTGTAGCACCTTACTGGTCCTCTACCCCCTTTTCTTCCTCCTCTCATGCCTCCTCCCCATCCTCCACGACTAGTTTCATTAATTTTGAATGATGATATGTCCAACCATTGTACTAGGGTATCTCATGCTTAGCACTGATTATTATGGTGAGTTGTGGATGCACAAAACTCATAGTAATTATTTTTTGGTAGGTTGGAGTATTTCTGCAATATTGGACATACTCATGTCAAATTTCCATATTTTGTACAGACTTCATAGTAGTCTTGTGAATTTTGGTCGGGGAATACTCCTTGTGATCCCTCCTCTACAGCACCTACTACTGGCAGGGCCCCTAATGATCCTGCAATACCTACTGAACTATTTGTGCCTCTTAGTATTGGGCATTTAGCCTCTACATGGTCTTCTATCAGGCAGTGAGTGCACCATACATTAGGTCTCACTGATTGAACTGAATGTAAATATTTTAGTTTCTATGTTAGAACGATGATCTTATTTTGGAGGCCCATGTTCGATGGATCTTACGATCCCATCCATCCCTAATAATCATGAGGGTATCCTTGAATGGCCTCTATGCGCGTTTCTTTCTCTAGGGCATCTTGAATGGTTTCAATCTTTAGTTGCATCAGCAGTGTCCTAGTAAGGGGCAGGAGTGCTTTAATGAACCAATCCCTCTGGTGATTAGGATCTATTATATAGCTTAAATTGCCGATTTTATCTTTGAACCTCTGCATTAATTCCCAAGTAGTATCTCCTTCCTTCTGCTTGATATACCATAGTTCTAAAAATCCTTGTTGATCTATTTGCAGTACTTTGAACTCTTGTGCAAAGCCTTTCTTGATGTCGTACACATAGGGAGTCTGATTCAACTCTTCCCATTTGATAAACTACCTTAGAGTTATCTCCCTTAATGTAATATGGAACTCAATCGACTTCACATTGTTCGGTGTTTGCCGGGCTCTCCATATAGCTTCACATAGGTACTAATGTTGTCCCACATCTCTATTCCCACTACAAGAGAACTTCAGATATCTAGTAAAGGATCTTGACAAGTTGGTTCGAGTATGTGGCAGGAGCACGAATCCTTGGTTTCTAGGTTGATGAGATCCTTGCAATCCCAGGTTACTAGTACTTCTAGGCCCACTACTATTAGATGTATTAAATCTCGTCTTATATCTATCATTCATTATGTACTTGTATCACTTTAAACAACTTAGCAACAATTTTATCAGGGTTTTTGTAAGGCACTAGGGGAAGGTCGGGGTGAACACTACCTGAACTTTGGGGATTCTGCTATTGAATTTCATGTGATGTATCCTCATATGCAAACAAACTCCTCATCACATCAGACATCTCATCTTCCTCCTATTCCTCATAAATGATGTGACTGCTTCCTTCTAGTATCTTACCCACAACCTAGGAGGGAGGGTCCTTGTGATTCTCATAGCTCCCATTTGTCCTATCGAAATCCCTCTATTGCTCTGCATCCTTTTCCATCTTATTTCCCTCTTTCAAACTCTTTGTCACCACTCCTACTTGGTTGGGTCCTATACGTATCTCCTTCAGTGCCTATACCGCTCTTTCCTACCACTTTTCTACTATTAGCACTCCCCTTCTTGCCCTGATAACTCTATCTTTTCATGATCATTTGATATGCATTTCTTCAGTGGCATCTAGGTTTCCCCAAATGGTAACATTCTCCCCTTAGATCCTCCTCCCAGTACTGGGGTTTTACACTACCATACTTACTCTGTGTAAAGCTATCAACCCTTCCTCCACCATTAACATCTTAATCCAAAAGGGTACCTCATTCACTAGTTTCCCTCTCAACCCCGATCTGAACACCACATTCACTTTCGAGAAAGATTGGTAGCTCTCTACTGCAAACAAGACTATCTCTATGGTAGTTTGTACCCAGAAATCTACTGCCCTTGTCAATTCACTATTCAAGTGTTGGAGCATCGCGAGGTCTGCAGGAACCCAGTGACGACGTGTTGGTGTAGGTTCTTCTGGTTGGTTTTTTCACTTTTAATCTCCTTAACCAGTTCTATAATTCTTCTAGAGATTTACACCAAAATATCTTGTAGTGATTGCTCATAGCCTCTAAGTACAATATTTCCTCATTCACCTTAGCAGTAGATTGGCTTCAAAGGGTAGCCCACTCTAACATGAACTTATCTACTCGATTATCCCACCAGTCCCGTATCTCCTTCTTAAATATCTTTGACACCATATTACAAAACTCTCCTTGTGATTTTGGGTCCCAGCAATGGAACCATTTGTTGGCACAAAATTTTCATTAGGGAAAATACCCTGGGTTCAGAGACAAGGGGCCAACAAGGATCTATTGTAGTATAGGGCAATGTTGACAATTTCACCTTACCCAAGGGGCAAGGCGTCTCACCTGAGGCATGTAGCGACCAAAATTAAGAAGGGTTAGAAGAATATCAAGGGTGATCCAGGCATTAAATTATCACTATAATAAATAAATCATTCATCACAACATCATATTGTTGTTGTTACCATATTCATCCAGGAAAAACCCATTAATTTAAAATTTTTATGAGGTCCGTTAATCAGAAAAATACACTTGATCATAATTCCATGTGAACTGGTTCATTCATTCATTCATATTAACTTAAAGGAAGACTCATTACAATATACATAAGGCATAAAGACTTTAACAAATACAGAAAATACCATGCCACATGATGCCTTAGACCTCTGGCCACTCTGAAACTGCTAAGGTCCTTAGGACCCTATTCTTCTATGCTCCTAACCACTGTTGGATAACAACCCCCTCTCAGTGTTTTCCTTTTATTTTGTCTTCTCTTGTGTTTTTCCCACTGTGATTTCTAATTGGAAGTCTTTTACCTCAACTGCTGTCCACTCTCCTCCTTGTCTGCTTGACTATTCCTGCTTACTCTCAACACCTTGCCGCAAATACCCATCTAATGTATGTTCTTTCTTCCTTCCCTGGTTGTCATCTCTGCAGCTTGACCATTTCTCCTGCCACCTATTCTCTGCCCTGATTCTTTCAAAACTTGAAAATTCAAAACGAAGGCCCCAATAGAGTAGGCCTCAACTCTTCCTGTTGTAAGTTGAACCACATCCTATCCCATCTAGGTAATGTATCTCTACCCAAGATACTTTGTAAAAACAATTTCCACTTCTCTGAGATACTTTTTAGTGCCAAACATATAGGCTTTGTTGGTTGAGGTTCCTCCCCAATGACTGTAAGATGATCTTAGACCTCTTGAATTCTGGTGAGGAAGAGATCTATGCTTTAACCCTTATGCATCTTGATGCTTCTTATCTTCTCTTGTAGGAACATCTTCTGCTGCTTGGAATAATTTTGATATAGATGGTCAAGAGCATCCCACATTTCCTTGGCGAGTTCTTTCCAGATACATGCATGACTATATGGTCCTAGACTCCATCCAAGATTAACTTCTTTGCCTTCACCATTTCCTTCATGTACTCCTTCAATTGATCTTCATCTTGGGGTACTACTACCACATTGTCCATGTAGGCTTTTAGGCCATATTCATCCAATAGGAAGGACATCCTAGCCTTCCAGATGAAAACGTTAGAGGCTCCTTCCAACCTATCCTGATCTTTAAGCCCAATTGTGGAAATATCTAAATCTAGTCTAAAATCCCCCTCTTTCCATGTGCTCAGACGCTGAATTTGCTACTCACACTCCCTTCTAGAGTGAGAAAAATATGCTCACATCTCTTTCCAATCTGCAACTAAAAAGATCAAATATCTAAAACTTGAGATCCCCCTTGAGAGAAATTTTCCCTCTATGTGTGCCTTTCTCTTCCACCTGAAGTTGATTCTTTTGTTGCATTACCTTTCAGTATCCAAGCAAGGAATATTCTCAACAACATTATGATCTACAACTACCCTTTTTCCTGCTAGAATCACTCGAATTAGAAAGCTGATTTTTTCTGTCCACCTACACTAAAAAGTAGAACTTGTTCAAGCAACTCATACTGCCTGACTGAGGCTCTACGCTACCCTTATAAATTCATCCTGATGCTCCCTCTGAAAAATGAATTTATGCGTCTGCTTCTAAGTATCCCCATCTGATCAATTACACTCTGATATCATGTGAAAATTTCAAGTATGAAATTCTAGGGTAGCAGCTGGAATTAATTATTCTAACTGTTAACCAAATTAGTAGTTTATTCCTACGACAAAAACAAATTAATCACACTGCAATATTCAAAAATAAAAAATATGGAAAATAGTAGAACTGGAAACTGAGAAATATTATAGCACACACATAAAAAAAAAATGATAACTATTTTTGGACAAATGTCCCAGGAAAAACCAACTTGGGAAAACTGATGTAACAACCGAGGGTTTTTATTATTATGCAACAGTGAAATAATGTGAGTACAATCTGGATGTCAAAATTTGGTAATCCTATAGTGAAAATACTCACAAGATATACTTGAGGGAAATTACCCTCACTCCAAGAAATCTCGACACTTGACTACCTCTAAAAGGTTAGCCATTCAACTAGGTCTGCATAGACTTTACATCACTCTAGAGATGCTTGCCACATGTCCTACCTAAATTGACTACCAATCTAGCTTTCCTGCCTGCTATTGAGTGGGAAAATTTTTCTTTAGCACCCTAGAACCCCTTCCTAGCCTCTATAAATTAAAAAGTCTTCTTCCTTCAGCAAATCAAACTACCCTCTGAAGCTTTTACATTGCCTCTGTGCAACCTCTTGTAGAAATTTCAGCGTCTTTCCAAAGTACTCGTCAAATCTGATAAATATTCCTCCAGTTTCACTATCCCTCCCCCTCTCTGCCTTTTCTTGCTTTCTGAAGTTTGAACTATTTCGGCAACTACTAGCTCTCTAGAAAATCAAACTGTCCAAGGAAATCAATTTCTGTGTCTATGTTCTCCATCTTCCCATCGAATTCTTCTTATAATATTCTTTTGGACCTCAAATGACCAATATTAAATCTGAATCGATGGCTAAGATCATATCAGAGTTGATCCATGTGAGTTTCTAGATGATTCCCACCTTATCTTGATTAATACTGATTAATTAACCATATTTCCTATGTTTAGACTTATGAAATATTAAAAAATAGGTTAATAATCTAATTAAGACACTTCTAAGTCAAATTTCCATAAATAATTTCTAGGTTATGGAGAAATCCTATTTTAGCGTCTCCACATAGTTTTAAAAATAGAACACCTCTGATGCTACAAAAACTAACAGGTGGTGGAAAATTTTGGATCATTTCTGTATAGTTGTAGCCATCTAGAAGTCTCATGCCCATGAGAGTTGAGAATAATGGTGAGTGCCACAACTGATGATCGACTAAGGAAATCTGCAACGTTATTGGTGCTATTATTCTTATGTTTAATGTTCAATTGGAATTGTTTTAGGTATGTTGACCATTTATAATAGCACTCGTTCCACAACTTCCCTTGTATCTATATTAACTGAAGAGGTCAGTGATATTTGTGGATGATCGTCTCCTTCCCCAAAATGTAATGTTTCCACTTTTGGTAATCCTACATGAAGGAGTGCATCTCCTTATCATAGGTGGGGTATTTCCGAATAGTATCTAAGAGTCTCTCACTATGATAGGCCACCGAATGCCCTTGTTGGGTGAGAACTACACCAATAACATAATTAGAGGCATTTGTCTCAATTTCAAATGGTTCTTTTAGGTCTGGAAATGTGACTATTAGCACAAAGAAAAGACGATGATTCAACTCAAAAAATGCCTTATGTTGTGAATCATACCAAAAACACTTTACTTTCCTGTGGCACTTGTTAACTTGACTTGAAGGCTAAGTGATATGAGAGAATACCAACACAAACCTTCAATAAAAATTGGCAAGGCCTAAAAAGTTATGAAGCTCTATGAGAGTTGTGTGGGTTGGTCAATCCTAAATGACTTAGATCTTAGTTGGATCCACATGCATGCCTTGCTCATCAATTGTGTAGCCTAGATATTTAACCTAGTTAATGTCAAAGTAGCATTTCTCCAAATTGACACATGGTTTGTGTTGTCGTAGGGTTTAATGGACCTGTTGAATATGTTGCAAGGGATTTTCGCAATTCTTGTTGAAGATGAAGATGTCATACATATATACAACTAAAAATGAGTTGGTGAAAGGCTACAATATGTCATCCATCAGCTTCATAAAAATTTTAGGG
>APFE030238568.1:0-16124 GCA_000404065.3 Pinus taeda
CAACAAAAGAAATTGTGTGGCTCAGGAAAATTCTTGAAGAGTTGCAGGTGAAACAAGTACAATCAACTCCACTCATGATTGACAACACCTCTGCAATAAAGTTGGCCAAGAACCCAAAGTTTCATGATCGTACAAAGCATATCAATACTAAATATCATTTGATCCGACATCATGTTGAGGCCAAAACAATCCATCTCCGCCATTGTTCCACAATGAGCAAGTTGCAGACATCTTCACCAAAGCGCTTGGAAGAGAAAAGCTTGAAAGATTCAGAATGATGCTTGGACTCACCAACATCCCTTCAGATTAAGGGGGGGAATGTTGACACCTAATCCGAAACGGATGGGTGAACTGGACAGTCATCAAGAAGATGAACTGATCCGTCATGCTTGTATATAAATATGTATTAGCAAAATGAATAAATCAATCAGTTTTCTCTCGCTCATTCATTCTGGAGTTACCCTAGCCTGACAGTAGCAATGGAGAGACACCCTTCGAACCAATTTATGCACAAGAATCCATAATGTCCATTAAAATTGAGATTACTTAAATGTGAATTGCATTTCAAAATAATAATAATGAAATATCAATAATTCATAGAAAATGCATAACTCTTGAAAAATAATAAAATCATGCTCTAGAAAATCTCAAATAAAAATAAAAATAAAAAAGTTACTATGCAAGATTTTGTTAAGAATTCCGAATCCAAACTTACTTGGACAATGTATAGCATTATGGATATTTTATCACACATGCAAACTTAAACACAATGAGCTCCTTGGAAATATGCACATTGTTTCAAGGATTATCATGGGTAATTATATTCTTATATAATAAATGGGTTTAATTGAAAACAATGTGTTAGCATTCTCATTAAAGTAATTATATATATATATATAATATTATATATACTATAATATATATATATATATATATATATATATATATATATTTGTTTCCTTTTATTTTCCTTTTTGGGGGTTTTTATTTATTATATATTTAGTTTTAAATTACTAAAAAATATGGATTTTTTTTGTTACAAAAGTGATGGAGGGTATGATCATAGCTCATGGCTTCAGCTTGTGTGCGTGATAATTCTATCATATCCCATCGTCGCAATTTTTTGCATAGGTAATCTCTGCTCTCAACATTCACTTTTTAAGTTCTAATTGCTCTAGTTACTTGTCAAGTTCTGGGTTTTGCAAGATCCTTAGGTGATCTGGGCCATAAAATCCCCTTTGGGAAGGAGATCACAACATTTAATTCCCTAGTTTCCAATGGCCCAAAATTTCAAAATTTTAGTCCCTCCCGCTTTGTGAAAAAGTCAGATGACATTCCAAAAGTGGACATCAGTTACCCTCAAGCCCAAATCTAAGCACTCCAACTTGCATATCGTGGCCTGATTAGTCATTTCCGCGGAATATGGCCCTCACCCCACACTATTTGGACCTGGATTGAGAAGAAATGGAAGCCCCTCATCTCAGATGAAGTTGTTTCCTCCTTCTGTAATAAGGAGTTGTTTACATTTTATTTTGAGAACAAATTCAATCGGGATCTGATATTCAGAAGTGGACCATATTTTATGGGAGCCTAATTTCTCTACCTTGATCATTGGAAACTTAATTTTAATCTAGAATGTGATATCCCTATCACAATATCTTTCTGGTTAAACTCCCCTACTTTCCTCCCCACTGTTGGAATGGTGCTACATTCACACTGATTGGAAACTCATTAAGAAATTATGTTTATTGTGTAGAACCCAAAGATGGACTCTTTCCCTATGCAAGAAGATGTGTGGAGGTAGATCAAGATGAAGGAATTTCAGTGGCAATCAATGTTTGTATGGATAAGTATACTCATGTGTAGGAAGTGGACTACGACCAACTACCTTTTAAATAAAAAGTATGGCATGAATATGTGTACTTTTCTTACGAATTCCCAAAAATGCAAGTATATCGGGAACAACAAGAAGAACAAAATGATCAATGGAAGCAATCCAAAAGGAAAAAATGATCAAATAAACAACAACCCAAATATGCACTCGCTCCAGAAAAAACTCCTCTCAAGGATGGATAAGGCCCACAGACTTCAGGCCCTGAATCTGAATTCCATAATGTTCAATTTACAGATGATACTATTCTACTAGGGGCAACCTCTCTGCTGATTGCAAAAATATTTAAAATGGTATTGGATAGATTCCTCTCTATTTCTAGGGGTTTAACAAATGTTTTCAAAAGTCATATCTTCACATGGAATACATCTACACATAAGTAGAGGACAATTGGAAGCGTTTATGATATAAAGTCATTGGAGGTTGGCAAGTGTTCTAATATGTAGACATTCCAATATACCTCAAAAAATGTCCCCCAAATAATGGGAGCACATTCTAGACAAGATTAAAAACAAATTGGAGATAGGGAGCTTGTTGTCTCAATGTTGTAAGAAGAATGGTCATATTTAAAGAGGTCCTTTGAGTCATCCCCATTTATCAATTATTTTCCCTTCTGGTTACCAAATATGTTATGCACCAAATGGGAGTCTACCTCAAATAAATTATGTAGGAAGGGGGCAAATCAAACACCAAAAATTTTGATTTAGTAAATTGGCTCTCTATCTGAGCTCTGAATATGCATGATGGATTAGGCTTTTTGGATACCTCTTTGGTTAATATTGTGATGGGGGGAAAGCTATATTGGAAGCTTAAAACTGAGCCTACGTGTGGTGGCCACAAGTCGTACAAGCAAAGTATCTACAAGCAAATGTTAATCATTCTACGAATGGGACAGTAAGGAAAGGATATCTGATCTGGAAACTGGTTGCTTTGTTGTCCACATTAATAAATGACCATCTTTTTCTGATTCCATGCAATGTGAATAAAATAAACCTTTAGGAAGACTCACTTTTAGGCGCCTTCCGTTGTGCCAGGATGGGAACATTCGACCCTTGATGGAGCACTTGAGCTAGGCAAGTATAGTGACCCTTGCCCATTTTATGGATTGGGATGTTGCAAGCCTTTGGAAAGGCTAGAAGTTGGATGATGTCCTTGACATTCTAAAACGAACGAGAGAAATTATGAAAAGAAAACGTGTTAGATGTGCTCCGCTCATCCAATCTGCAATTGATAAGCTGGGTTGGAAATCTTCCTTCTACTCTATTAGAGAAGGCTATAATAATATTCTTTTCAATTCTAAGGTTCCTCTGAAATCCATTATATGCAGCAATATCTAGAGGGTAGATGCAATTCAATAGGTAAACACCTTTTGTTGGCTCCTAAGGCATAAAAGAAATTTAGCTTCAGAAAATATTCAAAAGTGTGGCATAGTTGGTCATTCAAGATGTCCACTTTGTGAGAAATTGGAGGAATCAATTCCTTGTCTTTTTCTTTCTTTTCCATACATAATGGCGGTGTGGGACGTTGCCATTAGGCCTCTTTCCCTAGAACCCAATGGCCTCCAAATATCCAAAAAAAAAATCTCATTATGGCATAAATCCTTTATGGGCTCCCTTCAAACCAAATCCTCCCTCGAAGTTATATGGAATGCTCTCACTAAATATCTTTGTTAGAGAGTCTAAGTTTTTAGAAATAGTTCTATATTCAAAAACATATTTATCTCTGCTAGAGCACTCATGCTAAAATTTCTCTCCTTTTATCTTGAATATAATCCTTCTACCACAGATTTTGCGACCTTGCTACTTTTCCTTGTATAATATTTGTTTTAATATGATGTTGATGGTGATGGTCTTGTCACTTTTGTTAAGCAATTGTTCATCTAGTCATCCCAATAGGTGGGTCTATTTTGGAATAAGTCTTTTATAATTTTAGTTTAATCCCCAAAAATTAATAGGCTAATAGTAGGGATTTAACCTTAGTGGTATTCAAGGAATATTTTTAGCACTAGACATAGAGAGAGGCTTGAGATTTATTTGAAAAGTAGTAATGTTCTTTGTACTTTTCAATTATATATAATATATATATATAGTATATTAGATATATTGATTTAGAGTGTGAAATGAATATGATGCCTTGGGCATATGGTATTAAAAAGACATGATTTTGGCCAATGGTATTGTAGCAATGCTTATTTATAGGTTAAAAATATCCATGATAAATTTAGGGTGAATCTCCATGATTAAGAATCTCGTTGCATGTTTTTCTATAAATCTACTCACATATTAATTCCTTCATAATTAATAATAATAATTTAAAATAAGGTTGTAATTTAGTTGATTTTTATTATTTTCTTAATCATTGGAAATGTGATATAGTTATGAGGTAAGTGTCTTGATGTGTATTACAAATTGATGCCTGGAGACTTTTATAGCTACTTAATTTATATTTTTCAGGTAGTAAATGGGGTGAATGATATTTCTAATTTAACTTGAAAACTTGACTTCGTGATTTACTTATTTATAACGATTATAATATAAATGTTCAGATTTAGCGAGTTTGTAATTTACTATTTATAATGATTATAATATAAATGCTAAGATTTAGCGATAATCTTTTATAGTAATGCCTTTATTTGTCAATGATTATAAGTTACTTATTTATAACGATTATAATATAAATGTTAAGATTTAGCGAGTTTGTAATTTACTATTTATAATGATTATAATATAAATGCTAAGATTTAGCGATAATCATTTATAGTAATGCCTTTATTTATCGATCATTATAAGTTATTCTTCACCTACACAATAGCACATCATAGATAGCCATTTTAACATTTATACTTTTTATTAGGAATTTATTTTTGTAATTTGACATAAACTATGGTTTAAAAAGTGTCTAAATATATTTTCTAATTTATTTTGAATGATTAAATTATATTTTTTTAATAATAAAATTGTAATAGTATTTTAAAAATATATCATTTAAATATAATAAAAACTAAAAAATGTATAACAAAAATGTAAGAATAGATAATAAAAATATTACAATCTCAATCACTTTTCAATAATCATATTACATAGAGAAGTGAGATTGTTTAGAATTCCAAACTTCCATTTTTTTCTAAAACGATTCCAAATTTTACAAGTCTCCATGTTCACATTCCATTTAAAGCATTCCAATTTTAGCTATTTTTGAGTAACCATATTAGATTGAGAAAAAAAAGATGCCAATTCTTAATGTACTTACATGATGTTGTGTTTGGGAAAATATTGAGGAATATTATACCTTGTAGGAAGCTAATCGTTGACTTAATGATTTTATGATTTTCCATTCTTGCACGGAGCTTTGCACATCCAGAGAAATATTGCATTGTGGTTTAGAGATGTGCCTGGTTGTTCATCTTGTTGTTTGATTATTCATTTTCCGATCATTTACATGAATAATAAACTAATAAAAAATAGAGTAAAAAATGAACCTTCACATGTATAGCCTTATAATTTAAATGTATTTGCATGATCTTGATATCAAATAAATATTAATATTAAGCTAAATAAATTGCTATATAAATATTAATATGTGGCTATGAGAAATTCTTTTGAAAACCATTCAAACGAATGAAATTAATATAGCATGATGCCCCTCGGTCATTATTGTAATATACAATGTAATTTAGTAGTATACTTCAACAACCAAAAATAAAAATTAAGGAGACAAAAAATGTTGTATGCTTGAAATAAAAACCAACTATAAAAAATATGTTGTACGCTTGAACTAAAACTAAAAATCAAAATCAAAATAAGGTTATAATTTAGTTAATCTTTATGAAGTGTGACATATATTATGAGGTAAGGATCTTGGTGCATCCTATTTATTGATGCTTATATACTTTTATGAGCCATTTAATTTATGTTGTTGGGGAAGTAAATTGGATGAATGATATTTCTAATTTTAACTTGAAAACTTGAATTTGTAACCTACCATTTATAATAATTATAATGTAAATGTTAAAATTTAGTTATAATCATTTGTGGCAACACCTTTATTTTTTAAAGACTATAAGTTATTCTTGACCTACACACAGTAGCACACCATCACAGTCATTTTTAACATTTATTCTTATTATTAGGAGTTTAATTTTGCAATTTGACCTAAGCTATAGTTTACACGTGATTTGATTTGTTTTCGAATTTATTTTAAATACTTTTGTCTAAGATTAAATTATATATATTTTTATAATAATAATTGTAAATTATATTTTGAAATTTATAACTTAAATATAATAGAAAGAAAAGAAATTTCTATAATAAAAATTGTAAACATGCATAATATATATTACAATTTCAATCATATTTTAATAACTATATTATATAGAAAATTAAAATTCTTTAGAATTCCAAAGTTCCAAAAGATTTTAAAACTATTTCAACTTTAACAAGTTTTCATATTAGCATTCCATTAAAATCATTCCAATTTTAGCAATTTTCACATAACCACATTAAAATGGGAATTACGTATATGATGTTGTATTTGGAAAAATATTGGCAAATATTAAAGATCCAATCATTGACTTCATGATCTTCCATCCTTTTAACAGAGCTTTCCAAGTTCCTAGAAAGATTGATGCTAGGCTGTTCCATCTGGCTGTTAGTTAATTTTTTTTCCTATCATAAAAATAATAAATAAACTAATAAAAAGTAGGCAATCAATCAACCACTCAAAATATGTTGTATGCTTAAACAAAATTTGTAACCTACCAAAAGATTTTAAAACTATTCCAACTTTAACAAGTTTCCATATTAGCATTCCATTAAAACCATCCCAATTTTAGTAATTTTCACATAATCACTCTCAGTGGACGTTAACAATCATCATCATCATTAAAATGAGAAAATCCAAATATGTTGTAAGCTTAAACAAAATTTGTAACCTACCAAAAAATTTTAAAACTATTCCAACTTTAACAAGTTTTCATATTAGCATTCCATTAAAACCATTGCAATTTTAACAATTTTTGCATAACCACATTAAAATGAGAAAATCAAAATGTCATTTATTAATGTACGTACATGATGTTGTATTTGGAAAAATATTGGCACAGCAAATCATTGACTTCATGATCTTCCATCCTTGTACGGTGCTTTCCAGGTTCCGAGAAAGATTGATGCCAAGTTGTTCCATCTGGATGTTAGTTAATTCATTTTCCCATCATAATAATAAAAAATAAACTAATAAAAGGTAGGCAATAAAAAATTGAAAGTCCAGTTGTACAGCGTTATCATTTAAATGTGGTTGCTTGAAGGCAAAGAGGTTAAGTAAAGTATCACACTCAAGTGTTAGATAAGTATAAGTATTAATATTGTGACTGCAATTTTTTTTTGAAAAGCACCTTGGTCAAGAATGTAATGTACAATGTTGTATACTTGAATAACCAAAAATAAAAAATGAGCCGCATTAAATAAATAACCAAAAATAAAAAATCAGCTACACAAAATATGTTAAAGCAAGTATGTGGACAAAATTGTAATGTACGATGTAATTTAATTGTACACTTCAATAACCAAAAATAAAAATCAATCCACCAGGCAAAATATGCTGTAGGATAAAAATCAAAATCCAGTAAACGCAATGCCACAAAAATGCTCACAACCATAGACTAAAGCTTAATGTTCTACATACGTCAAACTGATTCAAAGTGTTTACATTTTCCATGGTTTTAAAAAGCATAAACTTTCTTTGAAACGGGGTAGCTGCAATTTTAACTGGACTAATATTTGTAAAGTTGCAATGTGGATAGCTTAAAATGAAAAACGGGTGCGCATTGTTCGGACAGATCGAGTTTGCCTCCGACCGAGCTCTTGAGTGGCTTATCGTCGTACGAAATGTTGGGCAGAGATTCCTGAATGTGCAGGTACATAAAGAAATAAAGGAACAAAGATCTTCGTTCGTGTAAGTAACTTTATAATTCAAATGATGAGGTTAAATATCAAACTTGAACTGCTGGTAAGTCTCACCTAATTGTGTAGAAATCGTTTTCAAAACCATTGACAATGGTGTGATGACATCGGCCTATGCTGATACAACAATACAATATATATATATTATTTATATATAATATATTATATATATATTATAGGTATATCACTTAAATATCCCGGGTCACTCATCTTTATTGTCAAAAATTTAATGTGCAGCTCACCATTATTCAAACTCAAAATGACCATCCATCGTTCGTTCTATCGATCACAATAACCAAACAGAGACACAAACTCTCATATGACGACGATGGGTCTGAAAAAGTAACACTTACAATCGAAATACATATTACCGGAGAGCTAAAGTTTGAACGGCATTGCATGAGAGTGCCTGCTCATGCAATCGAAATACATAATGGGAGACGGCATCGATGCATATATAGTGCCTAGTAATACTGACAAACAGAAACAGAACAGGAGGTACTGCAATTAGCAGGTAGATGGGGGAGGATTTAATTAGCTAGTGAAAGCTGGCACCCGTATGATGGGAACACAACGAAGAGGATGAACCATTTCACAAAACAGCTTAAGAACCTCGGACAAATCAACTGGATGTTCAGCATGAGGAACTGATTGAAAATGATGGAGGAGCTTAGCCACCCAGAGGTTAACACTGGCAAGGCCCAGAGCCTTCTTGTCATGCCCCCGGCCGGCGGTAGTCTTTCAACCATGCTTGGAGACGTGCGGCACCACCGAATGCTTTCTTTTCACCAATGATCATGTTTGTGGACTATGCCTAACCACTTATCCTACTTAATCTGTGTTTTGCAACCAAGTAATTATTAATGTTCCTTTATATCAATGAACACCAATACACATTCATTCTCAACAACAATTATACATGAAGAACACAATTGTACAATTTAAAGGGAGGGGCAACTCCCTAAACAATGAGTCTGCCCAAATAGTATATTATACAACTTTACAAAGTTACAATGCTTTACAGGTATACTTGGAAACCCCAAGTTTTATACTTAGCCAAATTTACAACTTCGTCACACCACCGTGTGACAACCAAGATTTCCTTGCCCAAGGTGGGCGGGCGCGCCCTCGTATCAGCCGCCTTCTGCACTTCACAAACGAACCTTGTCTTCGTGCACAACGGGCGGGTGACTCCACCAAGTCACCAAGGCACCCTTCGTTTACTTCCGCACAGTGGACGAGCTACCTCACCCAAGTCCCCTTCTCCACCTTCACGTTTGCCTTTACACAACAGGTGGGCACTCACCTAAGCTACCCAAGGACCCGTGCACAATCGCACAAACGGGCGCCCACGCCTTCACCAGCGCACGCTCTACTTCGACCGGTGGGCGCTCCTCGCCCTACGCCTTCGTTCACCTGATACACTTCTGTGCGTTAACCCGTGCAGCCTTGCCCAAGACTTGGGCGCATCCTGCTACACTCTAACCTGCACCTTGTATCCTCTATGAACTCCGCCTTACTTCTTGTTTGAAGGTCGAAGATTGATGCCTCAAATGAGCCTCCACGCATGTTTACTTATACCATGCGTTGGGAGAGGTCTTCGCTGCCCAGCCGACCTGCCCACACCCCCATACTCCATCGCAAATGCCCTTAAACACATGTCGGCCTTCATTCTAACTATAGGTCAGCCTTGCTAAGTTTGTAGTTGGCCGTGGGTTGAGCGTTCATGCTTCCCATGCTATATAACCCTTTGCTCTATCCTTCTTGTGCTTGCATTTTTACTTGACTCCTTCTCACGTTAAGGTTGAGCTCGTTCATTGCATTTCCCAACCGCTCATCCATCATTGAACACAGTCACACTTCAGGTGGAACCACAGGTCCTTACATCCTCCTCCACCTAAAGTCATTGTCGTCCTCGACAACATACCATCCTAGTAGCCATCCACCAAGATCAACAATATCTGCCTCATCCTCGGTCCATGATGTCAACTCCTCCACATACTGCAAACATCCCTACAACATATGTAGAACTCCCATCTCCATCATGTGTCATCCCATCTTGTGAACTATCCTCCTTGTCTGCCTGATGCCAACATCTCTCTTGTACACTGCTAGCTCCCATGACTTGAACTAGTCGGGTGATCAGTCCAACTGTCACGCTCAAATCATAAGAATGTCCATCCTTATGCCTTCACCAGTCTATCTCGGATTCTGCCACATCCTGGACTCACCAAGAATCTCTCCCATGCTCAGGTCCATGGAAATTCCATCCCATCTGCAACATGTCATGATGCTTGATGCCAAACCATCCTTGCACCATCTGTCATACCTGCTCATCCTGCTTCAAGAACTCATTGCCATTAGCAGCTAACAATGAGCCCCATCTTTTTTGTCATCTAAGAAGATGTGGAGGGAGTAGAGCCTAAAGGACTACCCTCACTAATCATCTCAATCCATCTATCAGGATCTTCTATTTCCATCCTCTGTAGATAAGTGACTCGATCCTTCTCCCGAACATTCGGCCTCACATAAGCCTCATCATCATCATCATCATCCTCAACCACTTCTAGCCTTCTTGACAAATCCAAGATACTATCAGAAAGTGTCCTGATGACCAATGACTACTCGATATGCTTTGTCTCAACCGTAGACAACCACTTACTCATATCTTCCATCTGCTTCTCATCCTCCATTTGCATTACCGCCAACTTACAATCAGGCTTTGTCACACCAATGGTTGGAACACCAATGGGTACATCTTCCCTTCCATCGTAAATGTACAACCTCTTCAAATGTGGAACAATCATAGCATCAAATTGTTTCAAGAATTCCATTCCCAACATAGCTTCATAGTCATCTATTCGCAATATAGTGAAGTCAACCTTCCCCATCCACTCACCTAGTGTTGTTCCCACCTTTTCAGCTACACCAAGAACACTATCAAGGGGAGAATTGACTGTCTTCATTTGTGCCTTCACTGGTACAAATTTCAGCCCAATTCTTCTCGCAGTATCTTCACCCATGGAGTTGAGAATAGCCCCACTATCCACCATAGTGAGTATATCAGCACCCTCAATCTTCATCTGAACATACTCCAAACTGTTCCTCTTAGGATCCCTCCAAGAGATCACCTCTGTGGCAGCAGCACCACCAAGTATCTGCATCATCCCCATAGAAGCTTCTTCATTCTTTGCATTAGATTGTGCAATCGCAACCACTTTTGGTCTAGAAAGACAATTGTTCACCGTATGTGGTTCAACACATATCCAACACTTCAAGGCTTTCTTCATCTTCGACTTATCATCCGATTTCAAAGCATCATCCTTCTTCTTCTCTTTTGACTTATCAGACTTTTTCTTCCTACCATCAGAAGTCTCATCATAATGCTCCACCAACCTGTCCACAGCAGCAAAAGCTTCCTCAAGTGTTCTAATCCTCTGCCTCTTCACTTCATTGCATGCCCAAGGTTTCAATCCAATAATGAAGTTGAACACCTTGTCCCTCTCCGCCATGTCAGGAAGTTCCAGAGCCACACTTACAAACTCCCACTAATATGTCTGAAGGTTCCCTGTCTGCTTTATGAACTTAATCTTCATCCTTGCTTTCCACGTTTCGTCCTGAGGACTGAAATGGGTTTGCAAAGCTTTCTTCATTTCATCCCATGAAGTAATGTCACCAGCACTACCATCGGAAATTTGATCCATCCTCCTTCACCACCACATCTTAGCATCATTTTTCAAGAACTGAGCAGCTACCTTCATTTTTGTCTCATCATCAGATAGACCCAGTTGTTCCAAGTATTACTCCATGTCCCATAGAAAGTTTCCAAGAGTCTTCGCACTCCTTGTACCATCATAAGGTTTCGGTTCCTTGACTTTCACATGAGGCACTCCTCCACCTGAGTTATGCCTCACGACCTTCTTCAACACTACGATCTCATCTCTAGCTTCATCAAGAGATTTTTGCAAGTCCACAATCTCTACCAAGCCTCAATCTCTTGCCTCTTCAATCTCCTTGACCCTTACTTCAAGTTGTGTACACATAGGATCAGTGTACTCGTGCTAAGTCCAGAGTTCCTCGAGCTCTTCCCTCATCTTTGAACTAGCCTCTTGATCCTTCTCGACCAAGTCCATCTTCTTAGTCTAGTAAGTCTCTAAGTCCTCCATCTTCTCCAACACCTTTTGAATGAATGCCATAGTAGCATCCTTCGCACCGTGACTAGACCTAGCTTGAGATTCAATTGCCATTGCTAACAGCTTCCTTCTTCTTTGCAATCTATTTTCGACCATCCAACAGCTTCACCAAGTTGCCTGCAACCGTGAACCAGCTCTTGTCTCACCTGTATGTGAAACAGCTTCCTTCACCTGCAAGTACCTGCTTCACTGTCACCAATTTCCAATCTTCGATCAGCTTCCTGGAAGACTCCTCCAAGTCTTCAGACTAGCTCTGATACCACCTGTCACGGCCCCAGGCTGGCAGTAGTCTTTCAACCATGCTTGGCGAGGTGCGGCACCACCGAACACTTTGTTTTCACCAATACTTATGTTCGTCGACTACACCTAACCACTTATCCTACTTAGTTTGTGTTTCGCAACCAAGTAATTATTAATGTTCTTTTATACCAATGAACACCCATACACATTCATTATCAACAACAGTTATACATGAAGAACACAATTGCACAGTATAAAGGGAGGGGAAACTCCTTGAACAATGAGTCTGCCTAAATAGTATATTATAAAACTTTACAAAGTTAGAATGCTTTACAAGTATACTTGGAAACCCCAAGTTTCATACTTAGCCAAATTTACAACTTCGTCACACCACCATGTGACAACCAAGATTTCCTTGCCCAAGGTAGGCGGGCGCGCCCTCATAGCGCTGCCTTCCGCACTTCACAACCAAACCTTGTCTTTGTGCATGACGGGCGGGTGACTCCACTAAGTCACCAAGACACCCTTCGTTTACCTCCGATGGTGGGCAGGAGACTTCACCCAAGTCCCCTTCTCCACCTCCACGTTTTCCTTTACACGATGGGCGGGCGCTCACCCGAGCTGCCCAAGAACCCGTGCACAACCACACAACTGGGCGCCCACGCCTTCACCCGTGCACGCCCTACTTCGACCGGCGGGGGCTCCTCGCCCTACGCCTTCGTTCACCCGATACACTTCCGTGCATTAACCCGTGTAGTCTTGCCCAAGACTTGGGTGCATCTGGCTACACTCTAACCTGCACCTTGTATCCTCTATGAACTCCGCCTTATTTCTTGTTTGAAGGTCGAATATTGATGCCTCAAATGAGCCTCCATGCATGTTTACTTATACCATGCGTTGGGCGAGGTCTTGGCTGCCCAGCTGACCTGCCCACGCCCCCATAATTTATCGCAAATGCCCTTAAACACATATCAGCCTTCATTCTAAGTATAGGTCGACCTTGCTAAGTTTGTAGTCGGCCGTGGGTTGAGCGTTCATGCTCCCCACGCTATATAAGCCATCGCTCTATCCTTCTTGTGCTCGTATTTTTACTTGACTCCTTCGCACGTTAAGGTTGAGCTTGTTCATTGCATTTCCCAACCGCTCATCCATCATTGAACACAGTTGCACTTCAAGTGCAATTGTAGGTCCTTACACTTCCCTGGACACACACGACGACCAGCACCAAAAGGCGCAAGCCTTAAATCATTACCCCTTACATCCACATCTTCCCCACCTTCCTACACCACAAACCTCTCCGGACGGAACTCTTGAGATGATTCCCAAATGTTGTAGTCATGAGTAATCGACCACATATTCACCATGGTAGTCATGCCCGCCGAAACACGCATTCCATCGCCCATGTCCACATCTTCAGTGGAGAGACGTGCCCATGATAGGAGCGGTCCAGGTGGATGCATTCGCAACTACTCCTTAACCACAGCCTGCACATAGGGCAAGTTAGGGATATCTGAATCCTTCACTATGCGCTCTCACCCCACTATTGCGTCCAACTATACTTGAGCTTTCTTCTGGGCATCCAGATTCAGCACTAGTTCTGCCATGGTCCACTCTGTGAGCAAAGCTGTCGTGCCTGTGCCACGAAAAATCAGATCCTACATCCATACATAAAGAAATTAGAAGCAAACTTAGTTAATGTCCCTCATCAAAGGCAAGCAAACTCACCTCATTCATAAATTCCATCCGGTGTGAAGAAACTAAACTAAAATACAGAGATAGATTAGATCAGATCAGAGTGTGAAAAAACTAAAATAGAGAGATAGATAGATCAGAGTGTGAAACAACTAAACTAAAATACAAAGAGATAGATCAGATTAGAGTGTGAAAATTTAACTAAAATACAGAGATACATAGATAAGAGTTTGAAAATACGGATAGTATGGACCAAGAGAACAACGATCATATCCTCCTCATTTAGCTTATCTTCTCCATGCAACGACAACATAACGTCAACCAAATCGGATTGATCACTCGTTTCGCTATTCTGCTCTGCATGTTGGTTCTCTTCAATGATATTTCTAATGAAAGCTCTCACACATGGCACCAGGTGGGCGCAATGAGCATGGATTCGAAGAGGGTCTAGCGGTCGCAGCCATGGTAGATGATTTGCCCAGTTGAACGCTCCCAACAGCTGGAAACCCTCATCCACCATCTCCCGTAGCTCCTTCACTTCTTCACAGGTAGAATTACATGACATATCAAACCTCCTTCCAAAGACACTGCCCATGATATTGTTCAGCGCAGCCCCTTGCAAGTGTGCTCGAACCCCTACAACACCGTTACACTCACATTCCTTTTGGATATCGACGAGCATTCCCAGAGCATCAGCCTGGCGACTAGGGTCGTGGGCAGCGATTCTGCGTGGAGAAAAGAGATGCATAGAAGAAATTCTCCTCAGCAGCCTCCAATGATCCCCATTAGGTGCGAAGCCAATGGCCCGCTCGAACAATAACTACTGTGCAGATTGCTTCAAGGGTCTATTGGCGAAATGAGCGGAGTTGAGCAGCTCTCGAGCCACTTCAAGATCCGATGTAATAACAATAGGCGTGGAGCCTAAGCTAAAGGCCATAAGCTTCATGGCACCATGAAGACGAGCCAGATATTCGAGCTTGTGGTGAGCGAGACCGATGCTCATGTCCATTAGACTTCCGATAATGGGCCATCCTTTGGGACTGGGAATAGGAACGTGGCCAGACCTCTTGTGTCTTCCGGCCCACGCACAGCCTCCTGGCATCAACCAGGACACCAAAACAGTAGCGATGAGCAGTGCAACATTAAGAGGCCACTGACCCAACGCAGCAAAAATATCCTAAGAGTCCAAAAAACCACTATTTCTAAAGAGGAGGACATAGACCCACCATTTGGCACCTTCAGAACTCCCCCCATTTTCCATCTCAAAGTGGATGGAAAATTAAAAAAAACTAAAGTTGCAAACAAAATGCATTGGCAAATAAAGAAACCAAAGAAGCAGCAACAAAACAAAGCAAAGAGATAACATAAAAATGAGAAGGACTTGTTGTGGATTTATAGTGGGAACAATTCCCTTCTATGGAAATAGAAGGAAATGGCAGGTTGTAACTCCCACTGGATGCACATGCATTTTTTATCTTGATAGTTGTGTATGGAGTTTCCAGAATTCTAATTTAATTATGAAGTACTATTACATGGATGGTGGATATTTAATAGAGAGTTATGCCCCGCTTTTTTTCTCTTAATTAATAAATTTAATAAAAACAATTTTATTATGTGCTCGCTTCTTCCCATAAATTCCCTATTTCTTTACCACTTTTCTCAATCTTGATTTTGATTTTACTGCATCAAGAACTTAGTTGGTCTAACCGCTCCACCTTTTGTTGCATCAAAAAAAAGAAAGTCAATTCAAATTCGTCCCATTGAAATTGAAGTCAAATTTGTTACGTCTAAATTCAATTTGAATTGGCTGCACCAAATACTTTGTACTTTGTAAACATTGAATTCAAACCTTTTATGTTGCCACACTAAATGCCCCATATCAAAGCTAAAATTCTAGTATCAATTTGGTCTCATATTTGAAAATTTTGTGTACTTTTCACATAATATTTAAATATGTTTTTGATTACATATTTTGATATCAAATATAATTCTTTTAATAAATTATAATTCATATTTATATAAAGACATAAACTATGGTTTACCATAGCAAATGATATATTCAAAAGCCTTACCTCAAATCCATAGATATAAAATCAATTATTCAAATTATATATAATGATTAAACTCTAAATTAAAATAAAAATTATATTA
>APFE030238585.1:3144-25755 GCA_000404065.3 Pinus taeda
AATGGGCATCCTGAATGGGAAGCCGCCATGGATGAGGAATATAACTCTCTCATTGAGAACCAGACTTGGGATTTGGTTCCGCTACCTTCAAATCGCAAACTTGTGAGATGCAAATGGGTTTACCGGACCAAGAAAGCATCAAATGGCCAAGTTAGTCAATATAAGGCATGATTGGTAGCAAAAGGTTTTCAGCAAGTACATGGTGTTGACTATGATGAGACTTTTGCTCCAGTGGTAAAAATGGATTCCATTCGGCTAGCTCTCTCCATTGCAACAGCAAGAGGATGGGAGGTGCATCATATGGATGTGAAGAATGCCTTTCTTCATGGTGATCTCGAGGAGGAAATCTACATGGAGCAGCCACCGGGATACATGCAGAATTCATCTCTGGTATGCAAACTAAAGAAGTATCTCTATGGCCTCAAGCAAGCACCTAGAGCATGGTATGCGAAGATGGATTCTTATTTGTTATCTCAAAATTTTGTACACTGCAAATCTGATTCCAATGTTTATTTTCTGAAGAAAATTGACTCCTTGTTGATCATAGTACTTTACGTAGATGATCTTTTGATAACGGGTAGTTCAACTTCTGTCATTACTAACATCAAAACTGCATTGCATAAGCGGTTTTCTATGACCGACATGGGCTTGCTAAATTTCTTCCTTGGACTAGAGATCCATCAGCGTGATTTTGGCATTACCATTTCTCAACCAAAATATGCCAGAGATCTTTTGGCATGATTTCACATGAGTGACTGCAAGCGAGCAACCACACCTTTCTTATCAGGGATAAAGCTTGAGAATGGCAAAGACACACCATTGGTTGATTGCACATTGTATCGCCAACTTGTGGGAAGTCTTCTTTATCTCACTCACTCCCGTCCTGGTCTCTCCTATGCTGTCGGAGCAGTTTCCAGATACATGCAGGAGCCACATGAGTTACACTGGAACGTTGCAAAGCGCATCCTTCGATATGTCCAGGGGACAATCACCTATGGGATTCATTATGCAACCAATTGTTCTTTGAATCTCATCAGGTTCACAGATTCAGACTGGGCTGGCGACACCATTGATCACAAGTCTACTTCCGGTTATGTACTTGGTTTGGGATCCGACCCAATTTGTTGGTCAAGTAAGAAGTAGGCTGCCATTGCTTTATCATCAGCAGAGGCTGAGTATAGAGGAGTAGTCAATGCCACTATTCAGGCAATTTGGCTACAACATTTCCTATCTGAGCTTGGGATTAGTGTCCATCATCCAACTATCATCTGGTGCGATAATCAAAGTACGCTAAAGTTTTGCAGAGATCCAGTGCAGCGGCAGCGTACCAAACACATCGAGATCCACATGCACTTCATTAGAGAACTCATTCATGATGGGATCATCGATCTTCAGTATTGTCCTAGTTCCGAGCAGATTGTTGACATCTTCACCAAGACTTTCACTGAGCAGAAGTTTTGATTCCTGCGAGATCGTCTCGGGGTGAAGGACACGACTGCCTAGCAGTTGTCTTTTCTCTACTTTTGAATTATATTTTTGAGGGGGGGTTTTCTTCCCACTGGGTTTTCCCTATTTCCTCCTTTTTTTACGCATTTATCTATGGGTACCTAAAATGGCGTGTTGCGTGACTCAGTCATTTTGCATCACACTCACTAAGTTATGCTTAATGGGGGTGTTGGTGTACATGCATGACTCAGCTGTGCCATGTGTACATGCACATCACATCTTTAGGCCCTAGCTGTGTTGGTAACTTGCACTAGATTACCAGTTAACTTATTGCTGTCATGTGCACGTACACATTAGCTTAGTTAGCTTTAGTTATTGCATTTTTACATAACTTTAGTAACTTAGTATTGCATGTCACATTAGCTTTAGTTAGCTTTAGTTATTGCATGCACAACTAAGCTTAACTTAGTTGCTTTTATGTATATATTCTAAACCAATATGGTAGAATAGATGGATTTTCATTCTTTTCTCAATTCTTGTTCGCTTCCTTCCTTCTCTTGCAAGCTTGTTTATTGTTTTGCAAATCTAGATCACTGTTTCTCAAAATCTTACAGTCGTCACAGTTTGCGATGTGTTATTACTAGTTAAATGGATATGCGTTAAACTTCCTCCCCATGATGTCTTCCCTATAACAGTTTATGCGACTCATTTTAGCTTCGTGGTAGTAGGAAGCATAGTCGTGGTAATCAGATGGCTCACTGCTGTTTTTTATTTTCCCAAAGATGTGGACTACTTCTCGTACTGCGAAGATTTTTGGACAAGGGAACTTGTTCAACAGAAAGGCGATCTTCGTGGATGGGGATCCTTTCTGTCCATTCTACTCACCGTGTTTCTGTGGGTGCAGAAACTCATGGTCAAACTCAGCAAAATCTGTTGGTATCTCTCTCAGTTTGTATTCGGAATGATCCGACTTTTCATGATAAGCAAGAGCAAATCTTGTCGTTTGAAAAAAACGAACAAATCTGGTCAATTTAGGAAATACAAAGATGCTTTGAACGTCATGCAAATGCCAGGAGAAAGTGCTGACAGCCTGTGGAGAGCAAATAAATACGCCTTTAAGAATACAGAGAATAATTTGAAAAAGGGCGTTGAAAATGGTAAAAGTAGTTCTAAAGAATTGATCAGTATAAAAGAATACAAAACAGGGCACCCACAAGCTGAGGATCCCACTTCGCTGGAAGAAGAAAAGCATTTCAAGGCAGTTGGTAAAAATTCGTGGAAGATGAGAGCAGTGTCATTGATACATTTAATCATCTACTTTTATGATGGAACTAATTCTGATTTGGTTAATGATTGTATAGAAGCTTATCGTCAGGCATTGTGTTTCATGGATATGGTCGACCATTCAGATCCTGAAGCCAAATTAGTGAACGAAGCGGCGGACAACGAATTCAACACTATTGAAAGCGTTTGGAAGAAGCACCGTAAGATGCAGTCTCTTGAAAATTCGAATCGCGCCCAATGGGACGAGGAGAAAGCGTCAAACAGACTGCACAATCAACTGGAGGAGGCTAGCGAAACAGATGATCAGGAGAGAGTGTCAAAGAGGCCACATAATCAATGGGAGGAAGATATTGAAACAAAATATAAGGAGAAAGCATCAAACGAGCTATTGAAACAGAAGATCAGAATGCCTCTTGAACACAATATGCAGCTGGCCCGGGAAGAAGAAGCAGGCGGCAAAGAAGGCCACAGAAATCGTTGCGTGTATACGCTGCACGACTCCAAGGATTTGAAGACAATAGCTGCAAAAATTAGTTTGTATAAAATCTGGAAAGCTACCGTTCCCAATCCTAATCCCAATGATGCAATCCTTATTTTAAGACGCGAATTGGCAAACATTATTTTTCATTGCCTTGAAGAGGAGGTGCTGGACAAAGCCCTTAGAAAAAATTGCAACAAATGGGCACAGGACGGTGAGGAAAAAGAGATATTCAATGCAGCGTTCATAGCAGGCAAAGCGGAAGGAGTGCGGCAACAGGTAGGCACACATTTAGTAATGTGACACCATAATATCATCACTATAAAATAATTCGATGACAGGCAACGCTAACAATTAGTCTGTTAACTTTGTGATTTTGTTTATTATGCAGATACGCGAAGGCAAAGACGGCGTTGTACCGGTTGTAGTTGAAGGGGTCGAAGGCAAAGACGACGTTGTACCGGTTGTAGTTGAAGAGATCGCAGGCTAAGGCTACTGCAGAGTTCGTAAGTTTAGGGTTAACTATTGTCAAATTTCCAGTTTACTGCTGCGACTGTATAAGTTTAGAGTCAACTATTGTTAAGTTTTCAATTTTAATATAGAGCAGTGTAGGTGAATGTTATCAACACGATTGATTTGAGGAAGTTTGCTTTATATCCTGCTTGTTACTTTAAAATATTAAATAATTATACTATCGCTAGAAAATTTGCGAGGCTTTCCATTGTGTATTTTAATCGTGGTATCCATCAAATTCCTAAAAAAAAATTGAGGGAGGTATCCATTTATTCCTTTAAAAAAATGATGTGTATGCTCTAGTATTGACATATATAACCCCTCCCTAAAAAAAATCACATTAAGCAAGCCCATTCACAAGGTATCAAAAGGGTATAGCCATAAAGTGCCAATCTATATACAAAGTGTTGATGTTCGAGATATCTTTTGCAATAGATGATCTTTAGGTATAAGGTCATGTTTGATAGTTATTAGATTTGAAGAATTGTCTTGTAATTAGAATTTCTGTTACCTTGTCCGTATTTTGTAATTCTTGTATTTAATTATGTATCTTACACTTGATTTTAAAGATAATTTTAAATATTATTATAATTTTTTATATAAAAAAATAATTATTATATATTTATTTTTTATTAAGTTAATATTTCCATTTTATTTGTAATTTAATGGTTTTTTAGAATGATAAGAGGGATCATAGGAAATGGAGGATTGCGAGTGGGATGACGATATCATTACAATATCAATAAAGAAGTTTTGGAACTATTTGTATCTTTATTTATGTTTTGTAAGACTTATCTTCTAACTATCACTATAAACTTTTATTGTGTTTATAATTAGATTGTTGTAAACTTTCAGAAACCTTTATACTCAAGTAATGAAATCACTTCTCCTAGGTTCTTCAATTGTCATCTCTTCGTAATAGGTCTTTTAGGCTTTGCACTTTAGTCCTTGGGTGATTTTGCACACTTGCATGGTATCAAAGCTTTGACTACAAGCTCCTCATTTATTTCAAGAGATTTATTGCAAGTTGGGATCATACACTACTACATAGAGGTGGGTTTTATGACAAATTTTTTGTAATTGTCTTAACTTGAGACAAAAAAAAATTGGAAATTGTCTTAAATATTGTCTTTGACTAGGTGTCTCAAATTATTGTCTTGAAAATTTGTCTCTATAAAGGCAATATAGAACACAAGTATTATAGTCTCTTAAGAGACAATTCATTTTTGTCTCTCAAGGGACTATAGCTATTTGTCTTAAAAAAATGTCTCTACAAAGAAAATATAAAACAAAAGTATTACTCTCTCTTAAGAGACAATTCATTTTTATCTCTCAAGAGACCATAGCTATGATTAATGACATATTGTCTCTATAGTGACAAAAACTAAGATTAAAGACATATTGTATCTATAGAGACAATATGTCTTTAATCCTAGTTATTGTCTCAACTTAAGACTAATTTTTTTCTCTAGAAACAAGATATAAAGTGTGAATGTCCTTGTTTCTTCATTAATTAATTCATGTTAGGGTATGATGGAATAGAACCACCAACCTCCTACCTGTAAGGCATTTGCTCTTCCATTGAGCTAGCACCCTTTCAAAAAATGTGTTATCTCGATCAAAAAAGTTAAAAATGGACAAGCACTAAGAGAAACCAAAAACCTAAGAAAAAATAGTAGTGAAAGAGCTCAAGCCAAAAAATATATGGTATCATATATAGATGAAATATTAGCAAGAAAAATGAGGGCAAATACAAATGAACTAATCCATGAATGTGTGTTTATACACTTCAAATCAAATAAATCTTCTATATATGTTTTAAAGCCCCAACGTTTTAACCTTTGCATCTTTATTACTTCGTCTAGTAAGAAATTAGACAAGTAGTAAATGCTACATAGAGTTAGGCAACCTGTATTATTAGGCATTTTATTATAGGGTATTGACACAAATGAACCCCCATACTCCACAGTGAATCAGTAGAATGAATATTGAAACATAGGAAACCGACATTGTCCTCCCTTACATACAAGATTATCACATATGATTGCTTTAAAATGGAAACAACAAAATTGAAGTAGGAGTTTGATATAAATATATCATTCTCATGAAATTTAAATTGAGTAAACTCAACCTTAGTTGCACATTGTACTACCATGAATTCTGTGAACATCAGAAATGAGAACAAAAGCGCTCGAATGTGAAAATAAATGAAAATAGAGAGTTGTTTCGTTGAGACTTTCTGTTGAATAAATGTCTACTGCAAAAAGCACATATTATTCAAGTATCAACAATAAACCCACTATAAAAGTTTTGCATTTTGAATAATTCAGGTCTTAAAAAAAAGAAATCATTATACTACAAGTAGAATTGTGACCTTGAATTCCTTGAAATTGTGAATTATACTTCAATACAAAGCTAAACAACTATACTATTTCTGAAGCATCATCCTCCATCCAGTCTCCAAATAAATAATCATCATGAAAGACCGCATTAGGTTTTGAATTGGAATTTCATCATCCAATGGCTTACAAAAAATTTTTGGTCAACTTTCGTCATGTCATTGGTAGAAGTTTATGTTGTCACATTTGAAGCAGCTTGCTTTGAACTACCACTATTTTATTTTGGCACATTTTCCCATGCGACATCAACCTGACCAACAAAGGAATCCCAATAAATATCTCCATAGAACCCACCTTTCGTTGGGGACTTTACTTTGTTCAGATATTACTATAACTTCTCAGTGACCCCTTTTGGTGCATCACTCTCTTCCTTTGGCATAACCTGGTCCTAGAATTTAGGTATCACTATAACCTGCACAAGAGACTCATATTTTCCAACAAGACTACCTTCTCATTGTAACTTGCACAAGAGGCTAATATTTTCCAACAATATTGCCGTCCTTTTCCCTGGCGGGCCCATTCTTAGTGCTAACATCTACATCATCTAATATTCCCACTACCTCCACTTACTCTCCACCATGTTGATCTCTAAAATTAACTCTCGCTTTTTGTCATCGCTTGGAATCCCTTTCAACTTCGGACTCCTCATCTTTATCCGCTTCAAAAAGTGCTCTTAAATCCTTAATGGTTTTTGGTACCAAGTCTATTATGCTTGCCCCAAAGCGGTTCAGAATAGTAATATATGCCACAACTGCATCCTCATCTGAAAGATCTGAAAGGGTAAACTATGGAGAAAATTGTTTCATAGCTAAAAGGGAAATTGTATTTTTTTCTCAAGATATAACCTCTCGAAAATGCAACAAAACACAAAGACTATCCTATTTCAAGTTCTCCAGGGTTATCCTTTGTTACACACTCATTTGCAACAAAGGTTCCATGTACTGAGCCCAGATAAATCATGTAGATGTTTCACATATAAGAAATGCTTTGTTAAAAGTTTGAGATTGCAACAAAGCCATGTATTTTCTAAAGAAAATAAATTTGAGTTGTATTAACTGCATGGCTCCAAATTACTTGAGGAAAAAAAGAGATAAGTGCCCATCCCATGAACAAAAAAGATACACTGCAAGAAGTTGAAGAAAAGATACATACTAAAGGTAATCTCCAATTAATTTGCATTCACAAAGAGAAAACACCAAAGTACACATTTTAACTCATCCTAGGTAATCCAAAGGTAAACTACAAACCAAAGGAAGCACTTTTAGAGCACCCTCAGTGCAATACTAAGGGCCACACGAGTCTAGAATAAGAAATATGTATAACCACTTAGAATCCACACACTATACCAAAAGCTTGAAACTAAGTGTAAAGGTTCTTGGGTCACAATATTATATTGGGCTAGTAACTAATCCACTACTAAGGTGTCTAGTGGATAGTCCAACAAATGACTCTAACCAAACTTGGCCTTACACAAAAACCAACCGGGATGGATGAAACTAGATCCAGAGTATTCAATCTCATTCAACCGTTTGCTCAAGTACGAGTCTAACCATGTGAATATGTGATCTAAAGTCAAACATGGGAATACACCATCTGATTACCAACAGATGATGTAAGCTATTAACAGATGCACCTAATTGTAAATTTAAGCTTCCCTGTAGGTTATGTGAAAGGAATCACCCCATTCACCTTTTTTCCTATCTGGATAGAGCCAAAAAAGTGTTGGATAACCGTCCTGCTTCACCGCAACGACTTCCATATGGTTATAGGAGACTCTCCTTTTCATCATGTTGGGGGCATGTAAACCAATCTGAAGCATAGTTCTTTGTTTCAAGCTCGTGTAAAAATGACACTGAATTCAAGCACAGTTCTTCATTTTAAGCTTGTGTAAAAATGAAACTGAATTCAAGAATAGTTTTTCGTTTCAAGCTTGTGTAAACATGAAACTGAATCCAAGGATAGTTCCCTATGGTTCAAGCTTGTCTTGCGACACGATATTATATTGTGCTAGTAACCAATCCACTACTAAGGTGTATAGTGGATAGTCCAACAAATGACTCTGACCAAACTGGGCCATACACAAAAATCATATTGTTCCTTCTTATTGAGTTGTAGTTTTGATCTTCAAATAGAATGAATTAAAACTTAGCTACCAAGTAATATTCTCTAGTGGAAGATGCAAACCTGCCACTTATATGTTTCACAGCAACAACATGTTGTTAAGAGACAAATTGATGGTCCAACACAAAATCACAAGTAACAACATGTCTCCCAAATATGTGTCTTCGATTATCAAAATTGATATGATCTAATAATTCACTATCCTTCACAACCTCTAAACGAAGGACACCTGGTTTAGGCTCCACAGCCCAGTATGGTGGTTGCCAATTTGATTTCCCACGTAGTTTTTGATGCTAGAGTAGGTTTGGGAGCTACAGTCCTTGGTACTCCATGATGTTGCTAGTGATGTAATTGTGTTTGAGCAACCTATGATTGAAAAGGTTGATATTGTTGTCATTGTTCCACAGTGGACTTCTAAAATGGGTTGACACTCACTGAAAATGGCTCTATGTTTTGTGCCTTTTTGAATCTATCCAAGTCAGCTCAGTTAAATATATTGAAACCGGATCCAACAATCCTGTCATACAGATAAAAAGGGTCAAACCTACTTCAAATATTATAATTTTTCTTATAGAAGTATGATCCTTTTTGTATCCTTCACACACTACGAGTTTGTCTACGACATGGAATTTTTATTAAACTTTCATATATTTTCCTCTTGAAAGTTAATCTATACAAAATTTATCATTCAAAATACTAACAATAGTTTATTCAAATAGGTTTCCCTCTCTTCTTGATTTGTATGTGATTACAATAGATGCTTTAGGTTAGTTATTTGATGCTACTGGAGTACAAGGGAAAACCAAAAGGAATTTCTTCCCTAACGACAACCAACTTCTCATTGTTCATTTTACAGATGACTTGGCTTTAACCGCTAAATTTACTAAGCATTATATGGAAGGTATTAGTATTTTCTTGGACACGTAAAAAAAGTTGTTAAGAGTGGCTTTGGTGAGGATGAAACAAATATTTTCCTTACTGGTCAAGACGAACCCCTTAATTTGTTGGATCATAAGTATAATATTATAGCTTCTAGAGGGATCATTCATTATTTGGGCATCCCCTTTTGTACATAATTCTCTTTTGTTGATCATAGAAAGTGGATAATGGCTTGGTTGAAGAAATACTTCAAGCATGGAGGTCACTTGATCTTTTGTTTTCTAGGTAAGGTTGCAGTCACTAATAGAGTACATGCAACATGAACATTTATTATTCCTTGCCTTTTCCTTCTCAAGAAACCTATAAAATACTAGAGAAAGTCTGTATAATTGCTCTTGTCTTTTCCCTTCTCAAGCATCTTATAAAATGTTAGAGAGGTATTTGGAGGTCAAAGGAGTTCCTCTAGTGGCTTGGGATACTTGCATATTTCCAAATCATCAAAGGGGACTGAAATTTCCTAACATAAGAGCTAAAGATGATAAATGGTAGTATGAACAGTGGAGGGGGATGCCCCTTGGAAACCCTTATGTTGTGATTGAATTCAAAGTACTCGACAAATTCAAGGTATTATATACTCCTTTCAATTGCATGACATAATTGGTCAGAAAAACATCAACGGATGTGATATGCATGGAAAATAGTACCAGACAGTTCCCAAGCATAAAAAATAGCATTGCTTGCATATTTCAGGATCTGTGATTTGTAGCTTGTCATTCTCTTTCCTCGGGATTGGAGAATAAATGCTATATAAAGTTATAAAATACCAAAAATACATGCCTCGTCAATCTTCTTCCAAACGCAATATACAAAATAGTACCCAAAGTTACTTTAGCCAACACTTTAGCCTTCTTCAAACTTGATTAATTCATTAATTTCATTACCATTAACGAAAACAGAGTCTATTTGAGTGTAAACAAAGTCATATTTATTATAGTTGCTCCAAATTTATTTTACCATCTAATGGCTACATTAATTTCACATGCAAATGGATAAAACTCTCTATGTGACACAACTTATTTTAGCTTTGACTTAATTCAAAATATATTTTAATAAATCTAAACTAGATACTTAGGTGGCTTTTGATGTTGGGTCAAAATTATATGAGTTGTATGGAATAAGACCTAGTTGACGTACCCTAATAGGATGCCATTTCATTTCCATTTCGAGTGCCACACCATCTCCTTAAGTTCAAGCCCCCCGTAAGACTGCATTCTTAGAATAACAAATCAAATTGCTACATTCTCTACATGTACGAAGGATTAAATCTATAAAATCATGTGAATAGCTTACAATGGTGAATTGGAAATGTCAAAGAATATTCTCACATTGGTATAAAGCAACTCAGCATAACGATAGATTGAAAGGTAGGCATTGTTTTAGGCACGGGTTCTACATTCTTATAGCAGATTTCATCTTGATTTTAACCTCTTCCTAAGACCTACATATTACTTAATTTAAAAAACTATTTTACAGATCAAGACATAAACAGAGAAGGGGGGTGGGGGGGGGGGTTAATTAAAAGAAACAATATGTTGTTTCCACCAACCACACATGAAAAGAAAGGATAAAAATTGCAACCCATAAGATTCCCTAGGCTGCGCAACTAACTTGAAAGAATATGAAATTCTAAAAAGTATAATTCAATCTTACCAAAAGCATAAAGTGAAGAAAGTAGTACTTCCCCGACAGAAGCCTAAAATATTTATTTCCTGCCTTTGAATTAAATATTGACCCTATTATAAACTATGTTAATTTGACCACTTTACACAAAATACCCGCAACTACATTCTTCGACATCCTTAAAACTCTTTTTTCCCTACACCCAACAATCATATGTGAGTTCAATTTTCACAAAAACTATAAAAAGTTCGAAATTGTTTTATTCTAAATGAAATTGACCTACAAAGAAACAACATTACACATATATTTATAATGTTGTACTACAACATAGGAAACATACTTTCACGAAAGATACCTTGCAAATTCATCCATAAAGATAACCCAAAAATAAAACAAGTTAATGTGGTTTGAATGCTATAATAAAAAGAAGAAATTCCTTACACATAGATCCCTCTAACAAACTTATGAATTTAGTCTCACCAGAGTGAGAAAAATGCATGACAGATGATACCACACTTAATAAAGCCAAAATGCTAATGCAGTTTTTATTTTTTATTTTTTATTTTTTTAAATAATCCCAGATGAAACACATGATGTTTAGAATCCATAAGAGTAATCATATGTGACATGAAAGTTTCCTTAAATGAGAAAAATGATGAGAAGACGTGGACATGCCTATGCAGTATGAAGTAGATATGTTAATCTAATCACAAAATATAGGAGGATAATAAACATTCTTGACAAATAGATCCATAACACATTATGAAATCAATCTCACATGACTTTACAGACAGATTGAAATGACCAACATACAACTCATTCATTTACCCATTCTCCATATCGTATATGTTCACCTACAAATCGAACCAAATAACTAACGACTTGAAACATTGATTCAAACAAAAGAAGAGAATTCATCTGTGATGCACACATGACTTAAACCAAGTTACCTACTTGTACTTAAACCATACTCATAGAGGCAGGTGACCTGGCATAGATGGCAATGTGTAAAAAAACAAAAAGAAACAATTTAATGCATAAAACATGGAGCGATAGGCATGGGGCACAACAAGCAAATCAGTGAACAAGTTTGTTAGGTGTAGAAATATGTTGAATAGTTCACTCCTTGGATAATCCATAAAGCACAGTTCACTACAAATCTTGAATAATTTATAAAGCAAGATAATTCACGTTTTTCGATGATCCCACATAGTATCAAGTAGTTTCTTAGGTAAAGGTTGACGAAGCCAATTATGCTTAGCTAGTCTTTTGAGATGATCAACCACACTGGAACTGAGACATAACACAAACTCCCTTGGGGGTTGCAGTGGGGAATATAGCTTCCAACAAGGGCTTATGGACTATGGGGTGAGTTATAACAACGGTATGCAGATGATATATGGTGAGATCAAGTATAGGAGGTAATAAAGGGTAGAGGTGAGTAGGTGCTCAGACTTAGGTTGCCCCACAGGAAGCTACAAATGGTGCAAGTCCTCTAGTTATTATATCAACATAGCTAACATAAGTTACACACATAAGATCACACCTTTAGAGGTTATGGTTGTACGAATAGTAGATTAGATGAGATGGAGAGATGCAACCATCGAGAGTGTTTTAGAGCTACTAGAGAGGGAGAGAGCTAGGTAGAAGAGATGCAGGTCTAGATAAGGCATGAGAAAACAAAACTCCCATACAAAATCGTATACACATGCTTGAGGTAGTCAAAAGTACTAACTTATGCTATCTGAATGTGATATGCATTTTTTCCAAAACCCTAGAGGAAACTGAGAATTTACATGGTGGGTATAGAGTTTAGGTTGGCTTAAAGAGCATCACTAGGTAAGCAAGAGGCTAGAACTCTACAAGATAGGTGTTGAGCATTAGAGAAGGTATGTAATTGCCACTTATTTTGTCATCTTTTCCTTAAATTCATAACTTCTTTACATTATGAAATGGGTATATGGTGAAAGATTATGATAAAGTTTAGAAGATTTGTGAGCAATGTAAAATGACTAATAATTACCTTTTCCTACGCAGAAAAAGAGGAAAACGGAGGATTGCCACTCCAAAGGAAAAGAGAAGACAAAATCAAATGTTGTCCCTTTGACAGGGAACCACAACCAAATGAGGCAATCCAGATTGGAGCGTACAAGATAGGAAAAGAAAGAGGAGATACCAAATCAACGCAAGAGAATGAAGAGATAACTGAGAAATAACGATCTGGCGAATCCCTCAGGATCCTTTGATCTTGAGGGATGACTACCTTAAAGATTATCTGTATCTTTGATATGGATCCTGATGGATCACTACCTTAAAGATTATCTGTATCTTTGATATTTCCACTTGGCTGCTATAAGAAGGGACAACGTTGCTAGCCCAGGGGGCGGACTATTATTGTTTTTATGAAATTCACTATTGTAACTTAAACTTTGATCATCGACTCTCTTTAAAAGAGCAAACTGTAACATTGTTTTGATGATTAATACATAAACTCTGTTGTTCTTCCGTCTTTGATTCTGGAGTAATCACAGTAGTGCATCCCTAGAGGCTAAGGGCCTGGCCCGCATGGATCACTTGCTTCTTGTACCATTATTTTCCGATTCCAAGTCATGTGTGGTTTGATTTTTTTTATTTACTTTGTTCAGTAATCTATTGTTCCTTATTATTTCATGTATTGGCTCTGTTATATCTCATTCCTATTTGAATAGTAAGGTTATTCACTGCAACTTGAATGTTATGCTATTCATTCTAAAGTTATATCGTATTTATGTTCCTTTAACAGATTGATATTATTGTATAACATTGTTTTTACTTACAGATCACCATTACCATTCGTTTACAAAGTAACAGTGTTGTGTATTTACAAATCGGTATCATTGTCTATTTACCTACGGTTCACCTCCAAGCGTGATTGTTGTTCATTGGGATTGTTGTTCCATAGCAGCCGCAATTACTGTTTCTTCATAACTGTGATTAATAATTGTTATGTCGAAACTCAAATTACTATTTCCTTCAATATAGAAGTGCTATGTGTAATATTCGATTTGGTTTGCTGTGCATGTACATTTGATTTAGGTTACTATTCAATATTTCATAACTTACTTTAGTTTGCTGTCCCATTTTCATTTGTTGTTCAAATCATTTATGAGGTAAAGATTGTTGTTTAATACCCGTAGATTACCATTACTGCTTCATTCATTTCAGTAGGTTAGCGCTTTGCTGTTCAATCTTGTTAAATAGATTAGTTACTTGTCCTTTTCCTGTTATTTGAATTATCGCTTTAAGTCATTGCTTCGGTGTGCACAGAACAATATGAAACTGTAGTGAACATTGACTATTGTTGTCCAGTTCCTAGGATGATGATATTTTCCTTGATTTCTTTTCAATTACATCAGTTTACAAAGGGAAGAGTTATTATTACTGCACCCTTGACTGATAAAATGTTGTATTTCCTTAAATGAGTTATTTAGTTACAAGCATTTCCAGTTCTTGCCATTACATTTAGAGTTTGTTTCTAACATTTAGTTACTTTCGCAAAAGCACTATACTACTAGCATTACTCTTGTCAAATGACCGCCTCAAACTGAGTACACCCTTTGAGATAACAAATCGTACCTGGATGGATAATTAATGTAGGGTAAATAGAGGTGAAAAGGATCCTTTTTACTGCTCGACATTTTATGCATTTTTGTTTGAATTCGATGTGTTGTGCAAAGGATATGACTATACCACCGACCCCCCAAAGCTGAAACTATTTCCCTCTACATTAAAAGGAGCTGCTTTACGATGGTTTATGGGGTTGGGTGGAGGTGTTATAAATGACTGGGATCAGATGAAAGGTGCTTTCCTGAAGAAATATTAGGGTTATTGTAGATAGAAACAGTTGAAAGATGAAATATTTTAGATGGTAGCTAGACCTAATGAAACACTAGAAGAATATGTTGAATGTTTTTAGTATAATTTTCAAAGATCTCCTTATGCATAATTACCCTTACCTGACAATGTATTAAAAACAACATTAATTAAAGGTATGAAGGAACAATGGATTGAAACACTGAATATTATGGGAAAATGAAACATCTATCAAGAAGATTTTGCTAACATCATTGATTTGTGTATCAAGAGCTCACGAGGAAGCACAAGGCTAAAACCAGTGGAACATGACAGTGTTACAAGGGACAACAAGATCTCTGGAGAAGGAGTAACTTGTGCAGAAATTGGAAATTTATTAGAAAATTTCAAAACTGATATATTGGCAACTCTGAAAACGCAGCTCAATATTATGCAAGCCAAACAGAAACAAGCAGACGCAGAGGAAAATCTGGCAATATTCTGTCCTAGATGCAAAAAGAAACACAGCCACAAAGAGTGCCCATTAGACACAGTTCAAGTTTGTGCCATTTGTACAAAAGACCACTCTACAGAAAGTTGTTACTCACTTCCTGGTTTGAAAGTGGTATACAAAGAAGTGGAAGAAGAACTAGAACTAGTGTACCTACTTAATCAGTGCCGTCAATGGCAGTCGTGACAATCAGGTATGTTCCCCGATCCAACTCCTTCTTTCTAGCCTCCACAATATCATGTTCAACAATATAATACAATGTGGCAAAATCAATATCCCTTATCAAATTGGTCACAGCAACCATTTCCTTCATCATCGCAATGGCCGAATCAAGCAAGCCAATCTAATTGGCCAAAATTTCCCTATACCCGACCATATTGGCAAAACAATGCGTATCCAGCACAATGGTTCCCTCCCACTTCCCAGAGTCAAGCCTGGTAGACAAACTGGCAAAGACCCATGAATCGGCCTGTAGGAGCCATTCCACTCCCTCAACCTACACTGTTAGCACTACAACAAAATCCCCAGTCCAATTTAAGATCGCAACTCCCAACCCAACCCAATCCGAACCCAAATAACAGTCCGGTCCAATCTGTTCAAATAATTGAAACACCAGAGCTAGAAACTGATCTAAGGTAGTGCAACGACCTTCAATTAAGGTCTGGGTGCATTATAGAAACTGAGAGAGATAGAAATGTTCAAGTTGAAAATCAATTACCCGCAGAACAACCATTACAGAAAAAGGATGTGGTCAGAAAACAGACTCATGACCAAGCAACCACATCTTCTCCCCCATTCCTAGAACGATTAATTATACCACGCCTTATAGAACATCCCGACCTTGATATTCTGGGAGAACTTAAGAATCTGTACATAAAAATCCCACTCCTCCAAGCCATCCAAGATATCCCAATATATGCAAAGTGTTGGGTCCCTATAATACTAGTGATTACCCCATTACTATTGTAGTTATACCCCTTATTAATATTGTTGTGCCCCTATTGCCCCCATATTGTTATTACTGTGCCCCATAGAATTCCTTTATTGTTATTTTTGTGGCTTTATATTATTATTGTTAGGTCGGATAGTTTATATTGTGACTCCTTAGACTCCTATATAGAAAGGAGGTTTTGTGATTTGAATCATCCAAGAATTGTTCATTTATGTAATGTAAAGGAGGTTGCCCCCTCGAAGAGGCTGAATTCTAAGGCGTTGATCTATCTTTTCTATCTTTTCTTGAGCTGGTTTCATAACATTACATATTTCTTTACATCAAAAAATGGGATGGGCGAATAAAATCCAGCCCTTAGGATTTTATCAGCGGTTGATTTCTAATATAAATGTCCACCACAATCCCCTGCATGAAACTCTTTAAGTACTTTGTCAGTTTCTTCTTTGATTAGACAATTTAATAAAACACCTTCATGATTTTTCCAAAAGAGAGCATGATCTAAAATACAGAACTTGGAAGCTTTCATTTTCAAAAATCTTTTCTTAGTTCTGGATAATCCTGGAGGAGCTTGCAGGTTTAATAATACAAAACATATGTCAGCATACCAAGGTGATTGTAAAAAGACTTGATTGATCTGTGCAGTCACCATCTCCTGCTCATTATCCAGTTGATTTATGTCAAGGGCTTTTAGTTGGTTTCAGTCATGAGTTTAGCTAGTCCTTGTCCTTTTATCAGTTTTGTTGGTTTGATTTCACTGCCATATTCTAGTATGGTAGCTATCCATTTGCCCCTTTTGCCTTCAATTCCTTCTTGGGTTATGTCTTTAACAATAGTGTTGGGCACATAAGCAATCACATGGGAGTACAAGATAAACTCTAAAGTCCTCGATGACCTTTACAAGTGCATATGCTTGTTTCTCCATGATTTGATATTTGAGTGGAGCATCTCTAAGTGCCTTGCTAAAAGAGGCTATGGGTTTTTCACATCCCTGTTCATCTTTTTGAAGAAAAACAACGACAATTGTATGTTTTGATGCAAATGAGAATATGATAAAGTCCTTGTCAAAATTGGGGCTTGTGAGGATTGGTGTTTGAGTCAAAGCTTTTTTGATTTCTTCAAAGGCTTGCTTAGCTTCTATTGTCCACTTAACCTTGGAATCCTTTTTCAGCATGTTGTTCAGCAATCTTATCAGCTCGACCAGGTTTGGTATGAATCTTCTTAGAAAATTGATCTTCCCCAAAAAGGCTTGTAGTTCTTTGATGTTTCTAGGGTGAGGGACTTGCAAGATAGCTTGTATTCTGTCCGAATCAATTCTAATGCCTTCCTTAGAGATGATATGGCCCAATAATTTTCCTTCTTCTAGGCCAAACAATGATTTCTTTGGATTCAATGATATACCATATTTTCTACAAATTAAGAATACGTGCCTGAGATGATCTAGGTGTTCTTGATCTGATTTAGAAAAAACTATAAGGTCATCTAGGTAAATGACTAAAAAATCATGGATTTATTTAGAAAAAGCTATATCCATGGCTCTTTGAAAATTTGCTCCTGCATTCTTGAGTCCAAATGGCATTTTCACATTTTTGAATGTTCCCCAAGGGGTTGTGAAATCAGTTTTATCTTGGTCATCAGGGTGCATTAGGATCTGATTAAAGCCTGAGAATCCATCTAACAGTGATATCCTTGATGCACCCACTACCCTTTGTAGAATGTGATCCATTTTTGTGAAGGGGTAGTTGTCCTTTAAAGAGACTTTGTTCAAATTTCTCAAATCAACACATAGCCTAATCTCCCCTGTCTTCTTTCTAGTGGGCACCAAATTTGAAACCCATTCTGAGAATCTGATGGGAGCAATAATTCCAGCTTCATACATTCTCTTAACTTCTTTCTGAATCAAAGGGAAGAGCACAGGGTTGACCCTCCTAGGTTTCTGTTTGAAAGGTTTTTGGTTTTCCTTGTGAGGTATGGTGTGTGTGATAACAAATGTATCCTAAGACTTTAGGTCCTCATAACTCCATGCAAAAACATCTTGAAAATCTTTAAAAAGGGCAGCATACTTCAGTTTTTGGTCAGGGGGCAGGGCTTTGCACAATTTTATGATTTTGGGGTTCTCTGCAGTTCCTATATTACAATCCTCAATTTCTGCATTTAATAGGTTTCCTAGAAATGTCATTTGAATCAAAAATGTCTTCCAAAGGGGTGAGGCCTGTAGGTAAAAAATTATCTTTCAAATCAATGACTTCACATTTTGCTCCAATGGCATCCTCACATTCGTTTTCTTCAAGTTTCTGTAAATCTGTTTTAGCAAACTTAGTGGGATGTAGAATTTGGTTTGCTGTCTCAGCAGAAATATGTGTCTCAGCTGTGTCTATTTGATCATTTTCACTTGCAGAGCTTGTATCTATTTTTGTGCTAGAAAACTCTTCTTTGATGGTCAGGAAATTATTGATTTGAGTGTCATTGTCAAAGAATTGCCAATTTTTTACATTGTCTAGAACACCTGGTCTATGTTTGATTTCAGCTGTGAAAAGATGAGTAGGACCAAATGGCAGCTTGCAAGTACTGCCAAAGGTTGCTAGGCTATGAGCATGTAAATTTTGATTCCTTCGGATTTTTGTGAGTTTGGATTCTAGAAAGGTGTTGATAATTTCAATTGTTGCCCCTCTGTATGATCTCAATCTAATGTCATTTGTGACAAAGTTACCTTTCATTTGCTGAATTATCAAATCAGAATCTCCTAAAACTGATATCCTATCCACCCCTAGGCTTTTGATCACTTTGAGCCCGAGCAGAAGGGCTTCATATTCGACCATGTTGTTAGTGCATCTGAAATTCAATCTATATGCATGCCCTTCAGCATAGTCATTTTTCATGTTGTGAATCCAAATGCCTCCCCCTGCTCCTAGCTTATTAACAGATCCATCAAACTTTAGATACCACAGGATTTCTTGTTTAGAACTATTATCAGGAATTGCCTCAATTTGTTTAGCAGATAGATTTGAATCTTCATTTTATTTTGGTGTTTCTTGTGTGACTGCTATATGACTGTTCTCAGAGACTTCTTGAATCTAAATTGTGGATTTTTCATCTAGGAATTTATTCTGGTTTAATGCCAAAATTTTAACATCAGTTGGGGTATGAGTCTTAGTGTTGTACAAGATGAAAGAGTCCATGTCTGATTGCATGGAATAAATGGGAAAGTTTTGGGGTTTGTCTTGGCTGTTGACCACATACTTCATCAAAGTTTCTCTGTACAGTCTCTCTGGCTGGCCAAAGACTGAGATGGTAGCATAAGACATGTCAAGTTGCAAAGATCCTTATAGTTTGGCACCCCAGGATCTAGATAACAACATTCCATACTTGGGTGGGATATCAGCTACCACCACATCCATTAAAATTGTCTTGGCTGGATATTGGCTAATGACACACACAGATCCTTGATTAAGCCTAGACATCTAACTTGGCTAGAATCAAATGAGAATAGGTATTTGTATGGTCTAGTTATGTCAAGCTCTAATTTTTCCATCATAGATTTGGGCATCAAGTTATGAGAGGCCTCAGAATCAAACATTGCATTGTGAAGTATCTTATCATGTATATTTAAGCTGACATAGAAAGGAGGAACTCCTCCATCTACTGATTTTCCATTTGCTTCAGGGCCAAATATGAGTTCTGGTTGATCATCAAGGACATTCACTGAATCTTCGTTTTCTGAAATCTGTAATGATCTGCTGATTTGTTCTCTAAAAACTTCATCTCTAGCCAATTCAGACAGTGGGATGGCTATTTTTAACTTACTTATTTTAGTTTCGAAATTGAAAGGTTTTTCTGTTTGTATTTTGATATTTCGGGCAGTAAGGTTATCCTTTTCAGCTAAGTTTTCTGTAACTGATTCTTTCACTGGAATATTATTATGAGCTGAAGTCAGTTTGACACCCTTTTCTACGGGTTCCTCTATGATTTCCTCAAGAGGAAAAATAGTTGGAGGGTGCTGGTTTGATTTTTCTAGGTTTGAAATATCTTCAACTGTTGGAATATTTGGATTGGAAGTTGATTTAGGAATAGTTTGTATATGATGATCCTTGGGTTTGGTTTTGTTAGGCTGCTTGATTGGTTTATGCGTGGGATCATCAGGGATGTCTATTCTTCTACTCCTAAGATTGTATTGCTTATGCACTTCATAGACAGCTGCATCATATCCTTCTTTGAAATCAAAAGACTCTCCTGATTGAATTTGAAACTGACCAAGAGTGTGAGCTTCTTGGTCTTCTCGAGTTAGGAAGATTTTCTGTTCACCATTGAGACCCATCAAGAAAATTTGGGTATCCTCTGTTGGTTCACTAGATATTGAAGCTTCTACATAGTTTTCTTGGAATGGGGGCCTTATGTTTTGGTCTGGACCAACCTTTCGTATTTTTGGATTTTGAGTTTTTCTAAAATTTGGATTTCTAGCAGTGCTGCTTGGTTGGCCCTCCCATGAAGTTTTCCTCTCAATAGTTTCCACTCTATCTTCCAGTCTGTCCATACCTTTGATGATTGCATCTAATTTTTGTTCAAATGTAGAAGGTTCTTCCTTAAAGGTTGTTCTTCTCTCAGATCTAGCTCGATTTCTTTTAGAAATCAGATTGGCTTCAACACTTACAGCTATGCTCTGCATGTCTTCTAAGCTTGGAGGAGCTCTCTCCCTAAGGTGGTAAGCCATGTCTGAGTCAAATCCATCAGGGAATTTGATCAAGACTAAGTCTGGTAGTGGTCTAAGATTCCGAGGAATAGCATTGTACACATTATTAAATCTGGCACAATAATCTTGGACACTTTCTTGTGGACCTCTTTTCAAGCTTTCATATTCTGATAGGATGCGTAATGGGTCCTTTTTCTTTTCCCATATATTCATGAACATATGATAAAGGGCATCTGAGTTAGCAATGGTATTTGTAGGGAGTGCTCTAAACCAGGTCCTTACATCACCAGTTAAGCTCTGGACGAAAATTTTCATCCTGACATCATCATCATCGATTTCATAGTTTTCAAAATAGTCTGTCATCTTCTTGGTATGTTGTTGAGCTGTATAGGTTCCAGTACCATCAAAATAGGTGATTTTGCTTTGATAGTCTTGGGGCATAGCCCCTGTATTTGTAGGTAACTGCAAGGGAGCATATCGATTTGCCATATTAACAGGTAAAAATGGGGCAGCTGGAAGCACAGGGATAACAGCTGAGATAAGTGCTGTGGATGGAGGAGTGGAAAATACATTTTGGAGTGATGATGGTGGACTAGAAAAAGCAGCAGAGATAGGAGAAAGGACTAGTGATTTTCCAGCAGTAAGCTCAGTTTGGATGGGGTTTTGCTGAGGTGTATTAACGTTTAACTTAACAAAATTTTCTTGGTTTTCTTGGATTCTAAGGCGCTTAGGGATTAAATTAGGATTGCCAAAGATAGCTGGAGGATTTGGATCTGGGTTTAACCTAGTATACCGAACTTTCTTCTTTGGAGCCAACTTCTAAAAATATATTGTTGGTATTTTCTGGGAATATTTGGAGGATACAAGTTTTGACAATATCTTGAATGAAGCTTTTGAAATATAAGAGGAGTTGGGCTTTCCTTTAGGTATGTTTGAAACAAGGAAACTAATCAAATCTTTGAGACAACTATTTAAAATCTAAAGCTAGACTGGAGTTAGACTGAAGTAGCTTTTATTTACTCCTGTGATTGCATAGCAAAAACAGTTTCAAAGGCTGCCTGGCTAATTTCAGGCTCCATCTGTAGTTGTAGAATTTAGACAGTAGTAACAAACATTCATTCAGTTCCCCAGTGGAGTCGCCAATGATGTTATCACTCAGGTTGTTCCCCAAAACTTGTGAGAAAAGGGAATACGGCTGAGGTAACCACTAACCAGTCTTTTAGATGCAGTTTCTAGCCAAACTGCATCCAGAGGGGGCTCTCTCTTTATAATTTAGCTTTGTTTTGAGGTATTTTAGGCTAGTTATGATGTACAGGGTTTTGTTTTAAGTTTGCTGGATGGTGATCTCAAACAGAGTTGGGATGCAAGTCTGAAACAATTTATTCCATTGGGAAAATGGAGTCTATGAGGACGAACTGTAGAAATTTTGAATAATTTAACACATATTCAACATAGATTATCCTGATCATGTACTATTGCGGAAAACTTACACAATACATAAGCTCCTCTACGTTGATCATCAATATAGCAGCATCAATAAAAATAAAACATCAAGAGCATTCACACATTAACACAGTATGTATCCCGGGGAAAGCATCTCGCTAAAAACCCCAACTATCTGTATATTAATGATTGAGTCATGTAACATTACATAGCATAACACTTCTCACAAGTATCTCCACCTCTGTTACACACAATACAGCTCAGATCTGAATCAATCACTGGCTCAAATCTCCTTCGCTGCTTGCCTGCCTCCGCTGCTCAATACCTGCTCCAGAACTGATGATAATTCCAAGGCAACCACGTATTTACTTGGAAAAATCACGTGAGCAC